>SSNR01000196.1:769039-810680 GCA_006937965.1 Callopanchax toddi
GGGGGGGGGGGGGGGGGGGGGGGGGGGGGGAGCAGGCCGGATAGCAGCTGACACCTCTCACCCTGGACATGGTCTGTTTGAGCCACTTCCGTCTGGCAGGAGGCTACGGTCCATCAGGACAAGAACCTCTCATCACAAAAACACTTTCTTTCCCTCTGCCGTTTGGCTCATGAACAATTAGCAACATACTCATTAACTGTCACTTTAACAGCATGTTTGCACTGTTTTCTGCTGCTACTTGTGTTTTTTATTCTGTGTGTGTATGCTGCACCTTATCGCCGAAAAAAGCTCCTAGTCTGCGAATTACATTCAATGACAATGGCAATAAAAGTTTTTCTGATTCTGATACCTTTACAGCATGTTACAGCATTAGGTGGTTAGCAAATCTTACTCGTTATTTGGCATTCCATCGTCTTTTGAAACGTACTCTATGTTCCATCATCTTCTTTCCTAAAGCTGTGAGACCATCCAAGGTCATTCTGGTTTTCATCTGTTTCTCATTTACTTTAATAACTTAGAGTGATATTGAAAGAAAAAAAAATATATGTACTGGTAATATTTAAAAAAAAAGAGGAATAATGTTGTCAGTATAAAACATTTAGAAGAAGTTTAGTAACTTTAGTTGGGTGAAAACATCTAGTTATGCTAATGTGGAGAAAAAGACTGAATGAAACCCATGATTTTATAATAGGAAAGAAAATCTCCTATTTTGAGATGTGCTGATGTTGTAAACATGTTTTGCCTGGTTAAAAGACTAAAATTCCCAGATTATCTTCCTAATGTTGGAAGCCTCTGACTGTGTCTACAGTTGTTCTTTGTCCGATTCAAGTTTTTCTTCTCATTTCTTTTATTCTTCAAACACCTCATAGTTTTAATGTGTTGATAAAAGTCTGACCAATCAGGGCCTTATGCGATATGGGACATAAAACCTGAGTGCATCCCTGCTGTGGATACGTCTAAAAACTCACCAGATTTTGTCTGCTGTGGATTTATTGTTTAATCTGAACGCTCGTGTGTCACGTTTGTGTTTGCTTGTAGGACCACACGTTGGCCTTGTGACTTTTGAATGACACTTCCTCGAGAGCTGATTCTTCCCATTAGGAAAATAGCATATTTGGATGAGCGCAGCATGTGAATGGCAGGAAGGTGAGGGTGGAAATATATGGAGAAAATGACGGCAAAACAACGAGGAGCTGGAGGAGAGATGTGGGTGTGCAGTTTAGGAAGGGTGGAAAGAAAAACAAGGAAGACTAAGAGTGAAGAAGGGTGAACAAAGTAAATGGGAGGAAAAAAAGGCAAGAGAGACTGAAAGAGACAGAGAGGATAGTGGTAGAGACGACAGCACTTAAGGACAAGAGTGAAAGAGAGCGAGGTCCAGACAGTGGAAAAAGAGAGAGTAAATTGACTGCCGCATGTCACATGGAAACAGTCCCTAATTGGCCAATCAACCGACCACAGATTGAGGCTGCCGCTTTCTCTGACACCGCTCGAGCACCTGTACCTCTGACAGGCTCACCCACACACTGCTCAGCACACACACACACACACACACACACACACACACACACACACACACACACACACACATCTTCAAACATAACACCTGCCACCATTACCACCTCTTCATCTTCACTTTTCATTTCTAATATGTACTTTTAGAGGAGATCTTTGACAGAAGGAATCTGACAGAGAAGGACAAAAGGAAGAGATGGTGGAATAGCAAAAGGCAGCGAGGTTGTTTTTATTTTTTATTTTTTTTATATGATGTAGGAGCAACTCATCATCTTTATTATTTAGCAGATCCCACCTGCATAAACAAACACATTTGCATAACATTTCCCTTTGGATTTGTTGACTCCAAAAAGTTTCAAGGTTCTGTTTGAGTGCAGTCAAGAAACAAAGATCAAGAATGAACTTTCTGCTCTTAGAACTCCTGTGGAGACTTTATGTCATTTTTTTATGTTAAACTTTTATTTTCTCTGTTTTGTGCTTTTTTTGTTTAGTTTTTTGGTTCAACTCCAAAACCAGTTTCCATTTACATTCAATCAAATGCTAATGCTCACTGGACTAACCAGAAATAATGAAGCCATAGTGCACTCAACTGTTGCAGTGATTATTTGATCGTGTGGCTTACCGTAGAGTTTTGGAAACACAAGCTGCCTGTCTTTATAATCTTGAAAATGTTGCCAATGTTTGACACATGTCTGCAATACCTGCCTGAGTCCAGACCTTCGAATCCGTCCACTTAATAGAATGTAACGAGTTGACGGGTCTGGCTGATATCAGGCAACTGCAGTAACCTATTCTGGTCAGCAGTGCACCGTCTGATGCAACTCGTGGGGTCTTCCAAAGGGTTTGAGTCTTTGATCTTCACACAGCTGCACCTAGGTGACCCAATCAGGCCTCAGTTAGCTAAAGCCATCTGGACGCTGTTCTACAATGCTTTTGATGGCTCTGTTAATGCGTCAGCCCTGCATTCATGAGAAGTAGGAATTCAAGCAGTGGTATGCCTCAGCTTTCAGTGTTTTTTCTGCATTTGAGTTTATTGTTGTATTTTTTTTGTTGTTCAGGGAGAATAAGAGATATTTAATCATATCCATTATTCCATTATAAAATATACATCTGGACAAAGACCGGTGATTTAAATCTAATCAGGGATTTTAACCATAACAGTGGTTACATGACAAGAGCAAAAAAAGCAAAACATTTGAGATCATAAACAGTTGCTACTAAATAAAGCAAAGGCTAATATCACACAGATTGAATACCAATATATTGGATTGACCAGAAAATAGTAAAAGTTTTTTTCATTGAAATAATTGCAAAACTGTGGGATTGATCAGTGACACATGCTGTTAGTAGTTTGGGGTCATTACACGACCACAACAGCAGAGGGCGCCAGCATTTTGGATAGCCGGCGCTTTTCAGGAGCAGACTGGATTGAAAGTGGGGCGAGTTAACAGACAGCTGAGGCAGAGCTACGACGCTAATTTTAATATGATGGTGGTCAATGTAGCAGCTGTCAGACAGCCAGGAAATATGGAGTTGTGGAGTGAAATGTCTGAAGATGGAACCACGGGAGGAGATGGAACGCAGCATGGAGGTGACGGTCAGAGTGAGCACAGCTGATCAGAGGACGTCTGTAAAAAAAAGTCTCATGCAGACTTTTGATGTTATGTGTATTTAAATGACTTTCTCAAAATGTCAAAAAGTATAGTTTCTTTGAATATTAAATGTAATCTTTTTCTGAAGATTAGTCAGATTAGTCATCTTATATTTGGGTCAATACGGTATTAAAACTTGAATGAGGTTTTAGGGACACCTTTAAGAGTCATATGGTCCCTGTAGAGCTAAATAAACCAGACCAAGAGCTGTGTCTACATTCTCAGCACTAAGTAGAGCTCACTGCAGTCCACCTGATCTCCTGTCTTCAATTCAGTTTGTGATGTCCAATGAGAGAATCTCAAGAAATCATCTGGACAAGAGGGCAACTGATTTGGAAACGCTCAGGATTTAATATCTGCTCGTTGAAAGTAATGCAGTTCTGGTGGCCTCTTTAAGCGATGACCTTCAGCATGTATTGGAGCAGTTTGCAGCCAAGTGTGAAGCAGCTGGGATGAAAGTCAGCAGCTCCAAACTTAAAGGCATGCTATGCTGTTTTGCTTGTTGTTGTTGTTTGGCTCCCCCTGGTGTCTGTTTTAAATCACTGCCCTAAAAACGTTAGCACCATTGTCTTTGCTCAGAAACACTTAAATCTAACTGTTGAAATGTCTCCTCAGCCTTCATTGCTTTCTACAGGAGCGGTTATTTACATCTTCAAAAAAATCAGCTGTGTTCAAGCAAGGAGAGAATGAAAAAAAGCAGGAATCATGAGCTAAAACCATGTTGTACACTTAACAGCTACGTAGCTAAATTGGGTTGGCCTAACTCTCGTGAGATACGTGACTTTGTGAGACTTCCGGGTCACCGGACCAGAGACTCAGAAGTTACAAACGTGGTATTCTGGATCCAAGCAGCAGATGGGGCTGAGTGACTTTTCATTAACCCTGTGTAAAGGGTCATATTTGCACATACTGGCTCAAGGAAAAGATTTTAAAATATGAAAATGTTGCAAAGTATGTCTTTATGACCATGGTTCTCAACTAGTCATTTCAGGGGGAGCTCAGAGAAAAATCACTGCTCCTCCAAATCCAAAAGATTTAGCTGAGGTTGTTCAGACATCCAAGTAGGACACCTACAGGGACATATCCAGGGACATCACACCCAGAAGTTGCTGGAGAGATTTGATGTCCTCTCTGTCCTGGGAACACCTCAGAGTCCTCCAGTAGCTGCAGGGGAGGGCTGCTGGGAAAAGAGATGTTTGGGCTTCTCTCATAAACCTGTTACCTCAGCAACCAAACCTTAGACAGAGGACATGTGATTGATGTAGACACCATGCTGTCACCTTAACAGTTTTATTACCAACAGCAAGTACAATGAAAGGAAAATTATTGTAAGTTAATAGGATATTATAGATTATTATAAACACTTATTGTTAGGAGGAACATCTAAATATTGCTAAACAGGTAGATGCTAAAAAATGTGAAGCAAGAGAGAAAATGAAAAACAAAAACAAAAACTGGAAATGAGATAACTAAAGGAGAATGGATCACAGGTAAGTGCTGAACAGAAGACAAAGACCTATGAGGACAGGTGTAAATGTAAAGAGGACAAATTCACTGTTTCTCCAGTGAAACAGGAAGAAAACTGAACCTAGAATGAGGAAACAAGTACAGAATGGCCAGCATTAATAACACAAAAGAAAAACAGGACATCAGTTCAAACATCTAAAACACAGAAACTTGTTCTTAAGAGCTGCAGCCTCGGAGCGGAAATCTGAGCCTCCAGTGGGCACAAATAGCTCCTTGGTCATCAGCCTCACGGTTGGATGGATGTGGCCATTTTCTGACCTCTCTCATCAAAAAGGCTTTCCTGTTTTCAGAACTGCCACTTGTGGTTTGTTTTTCACAGCGTCCTGAGTAAACTGTTGTGCTTCAAAATCCCTGGAGATCAGGAGTTCAGAAATACTCACACCCTCTAACCACTCTGGTACCAGCAGCCATGCTATGGTCAAAATCAGAGCCAACCCGTTCCCCCTGCTGTGATGGTTTATTCTGCACAACAACAGAATCTGACTGACTCACATCTAGACGGTTTTAGAGAATACACTGCTCATTGGTTCATTCAGTATCTGCATGAACATGTCTGTGCACAAAGGTTCCCAATATAGGGACCTCCGTTAAAGTCGTGCTTAAATACTTTAAAGCAGCTCTCTGGATTATTTTTCTCTGTATCAAAGTTTTCTAAATGTTTTAAATGATATTTCAGGTCTAAACTATGATCTATGGGTTGAGTTCCACAACATCTGTCATTCTGATGAAGACCCTCCTTCCTCCTAGAGACCCCTTTCCATTATTTCTTGCCGCCGACATTTTTCAGCCAATGAAATTCAAATTTCTGCATTCTCTCAACATGCACGCACATCGACCAAACCTGTGCCAGTAGGGGGCGCTGTCGTACAGGACGCTCCGTATGTTTCTCTGTTTGCCGTCTCGTTCACTGAGGACTCAGCTCATTTCTACTAAAAACCTACCCATTTCCCAGCTAAAGATGGATTTATTTTTTTAAACCTTTCACCTCACAGAATAGCAAGGCTTGACAGGGTTACGAGTTTATTTTGGTCAGAAAGTTCATTCAGGGCCGAGTCAAGTTCAGCTTCAGAGTCCAGCAGCAGCTCTCTGCTAACAGAGCTAATATCAGAAGCAGCAGGGACAGAGAGGACTCATCAGACCCTCGTAGTGTTGTTGGAATAAGATTGTGAACTGTGAGTGATTAAACCCTACACATTGAGCTGTACAGTTCATGCCCGCAACGTATATGCGCTGTGTGCATGCGCGCACACACGACCGGATGCGCGTGTCGAGATGTTTTGAGGAGGAGCCTTTGGACGCTAGATTCAAAAACTGCTCTCTTGATGAAATCCTCCAGAGAGCGGCTTTAATATATAGGAGAGACGTTGTAACAAACATCACGCATTTAGACAAAAACAGCACTGATGTGTTAGAAATCATCCATCCATCCATCCATCCATCCATCCATCCATCCATCTATCCATCCATCCATCCATCTATCCATCNCTAACAAACTACTAACCCTAACCCTGACCCTAACAAACTACTAACCCTAACCCTGACCCTAACAAACTACTAACCCTAACCCTGACCCCAACAAACTACTAACCCTAACCCTAACCCTAACAAACTACTAACCCTAAGCCTGACCCCAACAAACTACTAACCCTAACCCTGACCCTAACAAACTACTAACCCTAACCCTGACCCTAACAAACTACTAACCCTAACCCTGACCCTAACAAACTACTAACCCTAACCCTGACCCTAACAAACTACTAACCCTAACCCTGACCCCAACAAACTACTAACCCTAACCCTGACCCTAACAAACTACTAACCCTAACCCTGACCCTAACAAACTACTAACCCTAACCCTGACCCTAACAAACTACTAACCCTAACCCTGACCCTAACAAACTACTAACCCTAACCCTGACCCTAACAAACTACTAACCCTAACCCTGACCCTAACAAACTACTAACCCTAACCCTGACCCTAACAAACTACTAACCCTAACCCTGACCCTAACAAACTACTAACCCTAACCCTGACCCTAACAAACTACTAACCCTAACCCTGACCNGGTTCATTCAGTATCTGCATGAACATGTCTGTGCACAAAGGTTCCCAATATAGGGACCTCCGTTAAAGTCGTGCTTAAATACTTTAAAGCAGCTCTCTGGATTATTTTTCTCTGTATCAAAGTTTTCTAAATGTTTTAAATGATATTTCAGGTCTAAACTATGATCTATGGGTTGAGTTCCACAACATCTGTCATTCTGATGAAGACCCTCCTTCCTCCTAGAGACCCCTTTCCATTATTTCTTGCCGCCGACATTTTTCAGCCAATGAAATTCAAATTTCTGCATTCTCTCAACATGCACGCACATCGACCAAACCTGTGCCAGTAGGGGGCGCTGTCGTACAGGACGCTCCGTATGTTTCTCTGTTTGCCGTCTCGTTCACTGAGGACTCAGCTCATTTCTACTAAAAACCTACCCATTTCCCAGCTAAAGATGGATTTATTTTTTTAAACCTTTCACCTCACAGAATAGCAAGGCTTGACAGGGTTACGAGTTTATTTTGGTCAGAAAGTTCATTCAGGGCCGAGTCAAGTTCAGCTTCAGAGTCCAGCAGCAGCTCTCTGCTAACAGAGCTAATATCAGAAGCAGCAGGGACAGAGAGGACTCATCAGACCCTCGTAGTGTTGTTGGAATAAGATTGTGAACTGTGAGTGATTAAACCCTACACATTGAGCTGTACAGTTCATGCCCGCAACGTATATGCGCTGTGTGCATGCGCGCACACACGACCGGATGCGCGTGTCGAGATGTTTTGAGGAGGAGCCTTTGGACGCTAGATTCAAAAACTGCTCTCTTGATGAAATCCTCCAGAGAGCGGCTTTAATATATAGGAGAGACGTTGTAACAAACATCACGCATTTAGACAAAAACAGCACTGATGTGTTAGAAATCATCCATCCATCCATCCATCCATCCATCCATCCATCCATCTATCCATCCATCCATCCATCTATCCATCCATCCATCCATCCATCCATCCATCTATCCATCCATCCATCCATCCATCCATCCATCCATCCATCCATAACTTTTTTTTAACTTATCCAAGATTAGTTTATAGAGGTCAAAAGTCAAGGATTGAAACCCAGGCTGTGTTTGAAATGTTTACTCGCCCCAACTCACTCACTCATCCTCTACATTGTGTTCACTACAGGGCAGTGGTTCCCAAACATTTTGACTCATGACTCCAACCATCACTGGCAAAATGATTATCTTTATTAATTTATAAGAAGCTTTTCTCCACAGCGACACAACCTTTACATCTTTAAACAACTATCAGACATGTTGTGATCTGTGGGAGAAACCAGAGGAGGAAACCCACGCATGCATGGGGAGAACATGCTAACGCCACGCAGAAAGGCCACAGCCAGGATTCAAACCCGTAATGCTGTGAGGCAATAGTGCTACCAACTGCACCACCGTGCAGCCCAAATGATACCCAAAATGATACAAACACTGCTAATAAATTAATTTAAAACAACACAACACAATGTCTACAACGACACCATGTTTATTCAACTGTTTGTAACAATCAGGGCAAATATATGGTATTAGCAAGGATTTTAAATGTACTTCCAGTTCTGAAGAACATCCTTGGAGCCACATTTGTTGATTCAGGACCCACAGTGGGGTTCTGACCCCAACTTGCGAACCACTGATTTAGGGAAGAGAACAGACCCAGGTTTTACATTTCAAACGCTTCTTGAATTAATTTTTCCTAATGATTTTGTGAAAAGTTTTATTTATTTTTTACTTGTTTACACAAAAACAAATTCCTATAGCTGTATGACACAATTGTGCATATATAAAGTTAATTTGTTCATTCATTCACTGACAAGTTTTGAATTTGGTGCAGCATAAATAAATACAGGCAGCATTCACCTGAATCAAACGCCAGGATCTGAGCAAATGGATGACATCATTTAGCTGGTTTTGATGATATTTGTCCTTTTTCATTGAAACATACTCACTGACAAAAGCATGGACCAGAAGCTGCAGCACGACCTTATAAAAAACATTTACATTTTTTAGAAATGTTTATGTTTGTACTGTATATTTAGCAGACACTTTTATCCAAAGCAACTTACAAATTATGTTGCAACCAAGAAGTTGCCATTGAGACTAACAAACTACTAACCCTAACCCTGACCCTAACAAACTACTAACCCTAACCCTGACCCTAACAAACTACTAACCCTAACCCTGACCCTAACAAACTACTAACCCTAACCCTGACCCCAACAAACTACTAACCCTAACCCTGACCCTAACAAACTACTAACCCTAACCCTGACCCTAACAAACTACTAACCCTAACCCTAACCCTAACAAACTACTAGGACGGTCAAACACTCTGAGGTGACATGACAGAAATAAAATTCCAATTTAATAAACAGTGGCTTCACCAATTTTATTGGTTTTCCAGAACACCTAGTAAGTAAGGAAGTAAGTCTTTATTTATGCAGCACCTTTTGAGAGTTACACCACAAAGAGCTTTACATGAAAACGTTGGTTAAAGAAGATTAAACATCAGCAGATTTGTACAAAATCATCCTGCTCTAGTTGCTTGGCATTTATACTGTAGATTTGTAAACAGTTTTGAAGTCGTTGAGTTGTGTTTTTTTTTAACAGATTTATTAAACAGTCATGTTTGTGTGCACTGTATGCATTTTGATAATATTTTCTTAATGTGTAGCATGTCTGTATATAAGCATTTTTTTGTATATAAAGCACAAAAATACAATGTGTTCCTTTATGTTTAAGAGGATTTGCTTAGGTGTGAAGTCACTTTGAACTCAAAAACTCTCTTTTTTCCATTTTATTTGACCAAATCTAATTTAAGTAAACAAGTTCATTTTTTATTTTAATATTTGCAATGTTGAATTTTATATTGTTTTATAAACTGATTCGCAAATAATGTTCAAAATAGGACAAAGCATTCTTCTACAGGTTTAAATAATTTAACAGTCACTGGCATGTTTGACATGTGCTGTTTCTGGCAAAACATCACAAACACAACGGCTGTTTTCTCTGCACAACTCAAAAAACGTGTCCAAAATAGACTTACTGTAGTTGTTTACTCAAGAATCAAGTGACATCATGGTGTAGCTGGTTCTTCATGTGGACGATGAAGATCCTGGATCAGACAAAATGGCTTTTCTGGTGAATTAGTTTGATTCTTTATTGCTGCAAACATGAACACACACACCTACACACACCCAAGAACACAAACTAAAGGTTGATCTCTTGGTATGACCAAAAGATGCAAGCAGAACCAGAGGTTGCAGAGATTTCTGGGTAATTGGTCTCTAGTATCACTTTACTTTCAAATACTTTCACATCATTACATGCACTGACGAATAATTATTAAATACAGGCCTAAGTATGGACTCCTGAGCTTTCCTGTTTTAGCACACACACAAACACACACACACACACACACACACACACACTAAAGCAAGATGAATTACAGTGTGCATGGGATCTGACTTAACCCGTAGTGGAAGTAGGTCACATGGGGGGAGACAGGTCATCAGGGAAATAACACTGCAGTACCTTTGTCTCTGTCCCTGAATATCCTTCTCTTTATCACTGTGTGCTGCTCCACAAAAAGGGAGGAAATAGATTCATGCTGGCTTTAAAAGCCAAGGTGAATATCCAGAAACCCCCACGTAACTTCAACTTACTTTAAAAGTTTTGCAAATATAAAACCCAAATTCATCCTCTCACTCAAGTTGGCCAATCTGCTCATCAAACTGAATATCTTGATGATTTGGGAATTATCTTTGACACATTTTACTAAAAACAAGACATGTGAGCCTTTTTTTTAATAAAACAAAAAAAAAAATCTGTTGAATACCACAGCTGTGACCAGACCTCCGATATCAGTATTTCTCTGCACAGCTTCTGGCGAGTTGTGTGGCTGTTTATGCAGAAAATTGTCATTTTGACATACTGTATTCAGCTTAACGTATTGAATTCTCCTTTGGGTAAGTACTTTCTTTAAGCTAGCAGCAATAGTGTGGAAAAATGGAAAAAAAAGATAAAGGAATTATGTTGCAGTATGTCTGGTAAAAGACAGAAGCAGTAATATTATTCATAACAGACACAACGTGTTGCTCTTTCCCGGCCTCTTATTGTCTCTTAAGGTGGAACAACAATCCAAGTGTCTAGTCCAAATATATTTTCACTTTTGCCTAATGTACATGCAGCTCTGGAAAAAAGTTGCAAACCCAGAGTAAAACCTGTCTTCTGCGATTTCAGTGTTGTCACACACATGGACACATTATCCGGTGTGACTGTTTGTACGCATGCAGTAATTAAGCCATCTGCATATCAAAATAGCGAGCTTAGCCCCAGGCTGCAATGACAACAGTGACATAGTATGTGTGTGCGCATGTGGCATTTATGCGTGTGTGCATGCATCAATATTTAGTGGCATTGGGCCAAGTAACTGGCTGCAGCAGTGAGATTCTGTCTTTACTCTCTATCACTCTACACTAATCCAATTGTGCAAAGAGAGAAAGAGACGAGGTAAGAGAGAGCATATACAACTGGCTGCACTCCAATTCTAAATGGCACGCTGGATGGGGATATTTATTAGTGGGAGAGAGTACAGCAAACACAACCACCCTCACGCACGCACGCACACACAACTGCATACAGAACACACTGCAACTCGCTTTACACAGTCATATTCATAAGCAGTCACTCACATGCACACTTACCACCACCATGATGAAAGCAAACATGCATCCACATCTCAAAGAAATAAAAAACAACAACCAAAACAAAATAACATCTCACAAGTCTGTGCTGAATAAAACCAAAAAGGGCAAACTCTAAATGCATAAACCAATATGCAATTAGAGTGACAGACTGATTCAGCCTCAGCACCCTCCTCCTCCTCCTCCTCCTCACTCTGCAGCTCTTCTGCAGGCCTTGTTGAATGAGAGGCTGAGGTTTGAGTGGAGCTGTAAAAGCCTATCAGGTTTTATATCCCATGCTTGTGTAGCTATATAAGTGCCACAGTGCCATCTGCTGGACAAATCTGTCCTCCTGGCCTGTTAAAATCAACATATTCATTTGGCTGTTATAGTAATCATTTTATTGTATAGTAAAGCTCATGATCAAAATAGTAAATGAAAAAAGTGAGCAGGTTTAATTTGCTTTAAGTAAGTGTACATGCAGTAGGGTGTAATCTGTACAGTAAAGGGGGAGGTTTTCATAATCAGTGTGACGTTTGACAAGTAAAGCTTTGGTTGTTATGTCTTAAACCTAAAAAGCTCTGCAACCAGCGGCTCTGGAGCCACACATGGTTCTTTAGTCCCTCTGAAGTGTCAGAAATGACTGGAACCTTAATAATGTTCATAATTAAAGGACGGTTCTGGAAGATTTTCCACCAAATATTTGTGATAAGTGCATGATGTTTCCACAGCAGGATGATACTAATAATACAAGCAGGTGGATTCTTATTATTTCAGCATCAGAGCTGACTAAAATATAAATAACCTGCATGTGTAGAGCACTTTTCTAAGTCATGGACTTTAAAGAACTTTACATTACTGTCAGTCATTCACCCATTCATACACACATTCACACACTGATTGGCTGTCAGCTACATAGCAGCCACAGAAGTGAAGCTGCAGCCGGACTCTCCGATCACCAGCAGCAGGCAATGTGGGTGGAACACAGACTGAGGTGTAATAAAAAGTTTAAAAAAATATAGTGCTATACAATATGTGTTACTACTCACACATCCAATATGTTCTTTTTATTTTCCTTTATTCTATCAGGGATAATCCCATTGAACAATTTCTTTCCAAGAGAGTTCAAGATGGCAACACAATAGGTCAACAATTAAAAACACAAACTAAAAACGAACAACATAAAAATAAAAATAGATAAAAGCAAAAGACATGCTCCATCAAGTTTCACCAGTAACTTTGACTCTCAGGTTGTTTTAGACAGTCCTTTGAATTGATCTGTAATCAGCAGGTTGTCTAGATTAAGATGTTTCTGTAACTCTAGCCACGACCAGGGTGCAAATACTTTTAAGGCACTTTCATCAAAGACAGTTCATGTTCGTTCATGACATACATTTTTGGTTGATCTGACTTAGGAGTTTATCTCCTGTGTCTTTGGAGGTCAACATAAATGATTATATCAAGAATGACAGTCAAATAAAAACTACCAAACTTAGCTGTGACTAGAGAACTGCTGAAAAAAACAAGAAAATCTCACAACGTTTTGGAAAGAAAACATAAAATGTGTTTTCCGTTTTAGCATAGAATGTTATTTATAGTAGAAATATGTTTTCTCTGCCCCAGTTTGGGTCAAACCATCAGTTAACCTAATGATAGGATGATGATTGGTTTTTTAGCCCTGATGCTAGTCTTGCAGGTTCCCCTAATCCTGACTTTATAGATTTTTCTTCAAAGCTGGTCAACTTCAACAAAATATCTGTACAAGAAGAGCTGTAAACAATGAGGTTTACATAAAAGGAAGGTGTTGCAGCATTGGAGTTTTATCACAGTGGCTTGTTTACTCTGTTTATATTACAGACCTGCCAATATCCTGTTTCGCTGCTACTGGTCCAGCAGGCACAGTTCAGGGTCATACAGTGTTTTTGTCTTTATACAAAAGCTGAATTCAAGTCAGTAGACCCAACAGACCTGCATAACCAAAGGTTTTGATTCTTCCATCTCTCTGCCTTAAAACTAATCAGAAAGTTAATTTTGCATCCAAAGGAAGATGAGTTTTTTGTTTGTTGCTTGTCAAAAGAAGAAAGATATGACTTAAGTTATGATTTAATACCTTTGTTGTTATGATGTGAAGAAAACAATTAGTAAAAATAGGCCTTGTGATTAGGGAAGAATCAGAGAGTGACAGGATGAGATGAAGCACAGAAGAGCATTACAAATTCTAATGTCTGTGGGGACTTGGGGATGTGATATGAGCTGAGAACGCTGCTGGGATTTGGATTTGTGTGCGTGCCTGCTTATGTGTGAAGGGGAATATTTATGGGTGTGTGTGCATGTGAGGCTCAAACAGACAGATGAACAGACAGAAATAGCCAGGAGATGAAAGTGAGATATGGGGGTATATGCAGGAGGGTGAGAGAAGATGGAAGAGAGCAGGTTTCAGAGTGTGAGTGAGAAGCAAGTGAGACTGACAAACAATTTAATGGTGGATTTACCAAGACAATAACAAGCTGGGGTTCATATTTCAACATCCTATCTGTGCCATGTTGTGTTTGTGTAAAATTAATTACGTGAGTGGAAATAAATGCTTCCACTGGTTCTTTCACTGTGTATCTATGGGTTTTTTTCTTTTCTTTTCCATTACACACACCATTACCCTATACCAAACACTGTCTCGCTGCCAAACATCATCGATCATATGCTGCCAATTTAATTTTTGAAATCACACACATTCAAACTTTTAGGATTCTGCTTCATTTTTAGTTGTGTTTTCTTGGATTATTTCTAGAAATTACAAAGCCAGAGCAGATCGATACACAATATTCTGCAATTCGAAGCAGATCAGACAGGTCTGTCTTGTATTTTCACACAAACACACAAAAAAAGTTGATTTCTAACTTTGTTTTTTTAACTTTTAGAGCCCGTTTACCAAAATATTCTAACAATTAAACCCCTTTCATTAGCAGTAGCACGCCACCTGATACCTGTCAACAGGATCTGAGCTCAGAAGTGTTTCACCACACACTTCTAAGTCTCAGGGTTCTAATTAGTTTGGATTTTTTTATTCGAAAGCAAAAAAAAAAAAAAAACCACACCAAAGGGAATTATTCTTCAGGAGAAACAAGTACCAGGAAATGATTTCAAATGACTTGTTTACATCATCATGTGACATGTCTCCACAGCGTCCATCTAATTGCTTTTGACACATTTTTAGTTTGACAACATGCAGATTATTTATGGGCCAATTAGCAAAAATATTCAAAGGAGCGACGTGAGGGAGGCCTTGATGGGACAGCTAGCCAAATGACAGTTTTCAAACAAAATGTCAGGAGAATTCTCCTAACTGCCAAATTTCTATTTTCTATTAAAAAAGACTACACCCCTATATATAAAACGATGGAACTGAAAATTAGCACATGAACCACTATACTATATGATGAAACCACATGAGGATCACATAATGCTAAGCTAATTTAGCACTTAGCATGAGTGAGTTTCCCTCACTCACTCACAGCTAATGCTTGTTGCTCACCGAAGCTTGAACTATTTAATGATGAAGACAAATGAGCTCATTATCAAATGTTTTCCAGCATGTTTTGTGGTGTGTGTGTTCTTAAGATCAAGTCACAGGCTGCTTGATGTTTCTGTGTGTGTGTGTGTTGTTGAGATGCTAAAGGGTGTCTGTCTGCCTTGCGGTTGTGTTTGTGTGTATGCAAATTCTGACCTTTACCTTGTTAAAGCTCTCCGTCTCGTGAGGTTAATTTCTTTATTTATCCTAAGTAGCTGAATTTAGCCTCTTTTAAAGGCGACTTAATGTGGTGTTTTTCTTCTATGTGTGTGTGTGGGTTTTCTTCTATGTGTGTGTGTGGGAGTGTGTGGTTAACGGGTGTGTTCCTGAGTGTATCAACCGAAGATAAGCCCTCATAATCATGAGCAGAGTTAGACGAAAGCAGGGAGGCTCACTTCTTACTTTCTCTTAATTGCATTATGAGTCCATATGGCTGTGTTGCACAATATCATGCTTTCAATTCCTAATCATACGCAGCTATCAGAGGCTGTTCATTTGCTAAGCATAGCCTATTTAGTATAAGTGCGATGCTTTCACAGATGAGAAACACTGAGGAGGACTAATACTCTGAGATGAAATTAATGCCTAAATGCAGTTTAATCGTAAGAGATCATTTGGGAATAAATTCTGTGATTATTACCAGGGACATGTATGCAGATGTGATTTAAAGAGGTCTGAGGAAGGTTTGCAGAGTGCATACAGCTGAAGGGAAGGTGCTGCAGTTCTAATGCTGAGCATTAGGGGGGGCTAAAAGACAGAGGGGCAAATGAAAACACTTATAGATGAAACCAGCAAAAAAAAAAGACAAGTCTTAAACACATTAAATACTGAAGGAAATGTTCCAACATAACCCAGTTATGAATGCCCCCACTTTATTTATCATCCACGGGTCACAATTTAACAGTACAAAATCCACTTCCAAGATGAAGCTGCATTGAAATGTTTTTTCTCCTCATATATATATATATATATATATATATATATATATATATATATATATATATATATATATATATGCGCTCACACACTCGCTCACATTCAAAACCAAATTAAATACAGCTGCTTTACAAAATAAAAAAAGGCTGAATAGAAGGGACAAAGCAAGAGATCTTCAGACATGCAGTGACAATTATAAAAAATAGACATTTGTTTTTCTTTTTCTGTACATACATACATGGACACATATAAATATATATAGAAGTAAAAAAGAGTGTATTTTTAAAATACAAAGGTCAAATTGTACAGTTACATTCCATAATAACAAAACAGGAGACATGGCACGATATTCAAGTGAGTTTGTCTTTTTCCACAGACACTGTACAATATTGTATACTATGGAATAAAAATCAAATCACACAACAGTTGTTTTTCTGTTCACGCTGCTGTAAACATTACAAATGAAGTAAGGATACATCTTTTTTCTTGATGGATTTCCGTTTGAAATCACTCATTGGAGCGACTTTCTGAAAGACTGTAATAACAGCTACACAATCTGCTCTCTGAGCGCCCGCTTTGATGCCTTTAAGTA
Organism: Callopanchax toddi; assembly: GCA_006937965.1. Lineage (NCBI taxonomy): Eukaryota > Metazoa > Chordata > Actinopteri > Cyprinodontiformes > Nothobranchiidae > Callopanchax > Callopanchax toddi. The sequence continues at coordinate 785,597 of SSNR01000196.1, forward strand.
GCTTCACAATTTCAGTGCCGTGTTTTCACTTTTCTCTGTATCTCAGCATCCGAGAGGCAGAGACAAAATTTGGTCAAATAAACAGGACGAGCATTACAGTATATTAGAAACCGTCATGATACAGTTCTAGGTTGGCACAATAAACAAGAGTGTACCAGCACGTGGTGAAATGTTCCTCCACGACAGTGAAAACAGACTGAATGTTCTCCTTCCATCCTCTCTAGTTCTGTCTGACGTCCTGCAGCAGTTTGTTGATCTCGTGAGCCAGCTCGCTAGCGTCCATGCCGGACTCGTGGCGGCTCTCGCTGCGCTTCCCGCTCTGGTGACCCTGAAGGAAGACGCCATCAAAGTCATCCTCTTCGTAATTCTCTGGAATTTCCTCCATAGCCGGCAGCCATTTCAGGTGTGGCGGCTGTCCGTTGGTGGAGGCGGGAGTGGAGGTTGATGTTGAGGATGAAGAGGAGGAGGAAGGAACGTGGTTGCTGCCTACAGATCCACTTCCTGGATTTAGATAATGGGTACTGGCAGCCCATGCTGCAACACCTGGGGGGTAAGCAGGACCTTTGCCACCTGGCAACAACCCTCTACGGTTGTCCTGAGGAACAGCGTTGTTACTATGGTTACCAGCAGCATTGGCACCACGACTGTTTCCTCTTTCAGTGGTTGATGAGGATGAGGGTGGGCTTGTTTCAGTGCACTCGGTGTAGGAGTCCATGTTTGGGGGCAGGAGCCGCTGGAACACAGAGTTCATCTCTGTGAGGAGGGATCCAGTCCCTCCCCCGGCTGCACACAACTCTCCTCCCCCTCCGGCCCCCAGCTCCTCACTCCCTGGCTCCTTGCCAAAAGTGGAGAAGCTTTTACGGTTCTCTGAGTCAACCGACGACTGGTCATCTTCAACCTGGGGTTGCTGCGAGGACTCCTCACCGGGGATGTACATGTTGTTGCGGTAGTCAGCGGAGGAAGTGGGGGAGGCGAGGGGGGGCATCCAGCACTGGTCAGAATGTCCCAAGATGCGACATTCGTCTGTGCACAGTCTCATGGCTACATGAAAAAACAAACAAGAACGAAAAAAACATCAGAGCCAAACCAGAGTTTGGTTTCAGAGCGTGGAAATGTAGTGACATTTGACATTTTGTGACATGACAGCAAAACAACTCGGATAAACAAAACCACTTAAAGATAAAGTTTTCTTAAGCGCAAGTGTTGCTGTGGCTGGTGATTCTCAACAGATGTCAAATATAAAGTCATGGACACTGAAACTAAAGACACAAACAGAGTGAGACGAGTCAGAGAAGATACTTCAGTAACTGTTCAAGGCTCTTTTTTGGTCTAAAAAAGGGGCCATGCAAACACTTCAATATGACAAACTGTCTTCTTCTGTAAGAAAAGAATAAGAAAACTACACAAAGTTGGATTATTCAGGTTGACTTTAGGATAGAAAAATACATTCTAGTAGACTTTAACTCCTCCTGATCACACCCTGGTGTTATTTACAGCTTAAAGCATGAATATCCAGGTGGTGCCAGGTACGAAACTATGACAGGAGCTGCATAAATGAATGAACAAGTGCCAGATCCCACCCTTATGGCATTACATGCAGATGCTAATGCAATATTTGGCTGCTCTGCCAAGATTGTCCATATCTCCCAACAACAAGCTGAGGCATGGCTTTGCTTGTTTGATCCTATTGTCATATCCAGAATGAATATCCATCTAAAAACAAACAAACAAAAAATCTAAAGGAATTAAATTTATTGAAGAAAAAGATGTTAATCCTGCCTGCTGGGGCCATTATCTTCTCTACTCGTCTTTTAAAAAACATTGTCATAAAGCAAAACAGAAGGAAAGGGAGGGCAAAGAGTTGCGGCACCTCTAAGTCTTTCCCAGGGGAAAAGAAAAGAAGATGAGACTGCCCATGCCCACCATCCCTCCCCTTATCCATCTCAATAAAGATGGAGAATACATTAATGAGTACAGAGGAGAGACAGTAAGATGTGGAGGAGCTCTTGGGCATGTTGGAGAAAGCAAGAGAGGGACAGAGTTGCTAAGAGAGGGAGAGAATAACATCATTCTAAAAGCAATTACTATGAATTCTCCTCAGTTCAGACATGAAAGCGCACCACTGTCACTCACCAGGGGGAAAAAAAGAGAAAGAAAAAAAACGAGTGAAGGGAGGGGAAAAAAACAGCACCCTGAGACGCATACCGATGAGTGACAGGCGACTCATCTCCGCTCCGGGGAGGATTTTACAGACACGACTCTATCTTAGGGGCAGATAACGCACAGACACAACCACACACGCACAAACAGCCAGGCACACTGTAACCTCTCTCAGTGTGATAACGAGCGTGGAAATGAGGGTTGTGTGGAAGAATGGGGCTGACTACAATGGAGATTGTGTTGGCAACAGGGTGAATTTAGTGGCTGTAAAGGCAGGTGTATAGACAAATAATAGGCTTAGTCCTAACACTGTCCATGGTGCTGAAATTTGTCAGGCAGGCATAACGCTGGAGAGCTGGGTGTGGTCTGGATCTCTCAGGTCAATTCCAGTTTATTTCAACTAGAAAATGAAAAAAAAATATTCTTCTAAATCCCAATAATCTAATAAGATCAGCTGATGAAGGTTGGAAATCCATTCAGTTTACTGCAGGCAAAATTAAACAAATTAGAAGCCATAAACTTCCATATTCATATTTAGCTAAAGTGTGATTATCACCCAAAATGAGAGGTGATAGTTGAGCTGCTGCTGCTGCCACAGGAGGTGTTAAGGCTGCAAAACAACTGAATGGTGCCAACTCGTACCGGGAAAGGTGTCAAACTGGATGAAAAGAAATGTGTTGTTGTTGGAGAGTGCAGCTGCTGAGGCAGAGGGAAAGCAGGAAACAAAATCTCACCTGGGTGGAGTCGATGGTGCATTTCGAGGTGCATCAAGTCAGAAAAGCCCTCCCCCAGCAGCAGCCTGTCCACAGGGGATTCCCGCCCCATCTCGCAGTCACTGTCCCCCGCCTCACTGTCCCCACGGCCACTGTCCTTCAGGCTGAACTTGTCCATGTCTTGCAAGGCATACCTATGTAGAGAAATCAAAGCAAAACAACCTGTAAACACTAAAGTCTCAAAAGAAGCAATGCACTATGGTGAGGGTGGGTGGGGGCTTTATATTTCACATGAAAAGCTGGATAAATCAGTCTGTCTGATGAGAAGACTAAATCCATCATATCAGACTTGATGCCGCTTCCGCAAATCTGTCAAATCACTAGACAAGGCTTGGCTCATAAATTCTACAAGCAGGTAGATCCCATCAGTAAATCTACCATAGCAGCCACAAGGGGCATCAATAAATCTATCACTTAGAGATCATAAGGAGGTATCATGATGAAAGTTTTGATGGATGCAGACTTTACAACCTGAGCCTGGTTTCTGCCAAAAATAAATAAAAATACCATGAAAATCTGAGTGACACCCAGGAAAATGAGCTGCATTCTTTTACACTGAATGGCATTGTCATGATAACAATTTGAGCATGAAACAAACAAACAAAAATAAATAATTACATGCCATCAAACAATGCAACAGATCAACTGACAAACCTTACAACAGGTTGTTGGAACATGAATTACACAATGGGGAAACAAGTGGTTTTGAAAAGTAAACAAAAGATCATCTTTTCAGGAAGCGGAGAGGGGGCTGAGGGATAGGGGTAAATTACCTGTAGCTGCGGGAGTATTTGTTGCCACGGAAACTGGGTCTGGGCTGGTACTGGCCCTGATGGAGCATGGACAGAAGCTGTGAGACTTGCTACATCCAAAAATGACAAAAACAAACAAAATAAAACAAAAAAAAGGAGGGGGGGTGAATAACAGATGGGACATCGAGGAGGGGAAAAAGAGGAAGAGACAACAAAGAAGACAAAATAATGGATGAGTAAACATAAAATGGATGATGGAGAGACTGCTAAAAATGGGTGAGACAAAATGGATGACATTTAAACAAAAAGGGGACTGGAGAAGGGGTGAGTCTGGATGAATATGGAAACATGTGACTGAGGGTTGAGTCATGACGATGACGGAGGTTATAGTGACAGGGTGTAAACAAGGTAAAGACAAAGACATCTGTAATCATCAACACTTTTAATGAGAGTCAGTCTGAACTACAGGCCAGTGTTGATTAAGTCACTGTCACATTTGGAGATGAGTTAATTTGCTCAAACGGAGACAGCTGTGTGTGGAGGAGGAGAGGGTTGGTGTGTGTTAGTGTGTGTGTGTGTGTTGGAGACAGAGAGTGAGACACAGAATTTAGGTCTGAAGGAGCACATAGAGTGTGTGTCTGTGTGCTCACCTCCACAGGTGGAGTTGCGTGTGCCAGTTCCAGGGCAAAGCTCTCTGGAATATGATTGGACGAGATGGTCACTAGGCTGTTCAGGGACTGGCGGCTGTTTTGGTTCTGCCGGCTCCCAATCTGGGCTCGCTCCAGAGGAGGCGTGGCTGAGGGTGAGCGGTGGTGAGCTCTGATAGGGAGGGTGCCATTCACTGTAGGAACCAGGGTGATGTCCCCTTTGTGGATCTGCCTTGATGGCTTCTTTGGGTGGTGCTGGTGGGTGGATTCTGCTACCCGACAGTTGTAGGAGTGCCTGGTGTCCTTTTTCTCCCGGTTACAATGAGCAGCAAACACCACCATGATGACCAGGAGCACAGCACAAATGGCCCCCAGGGAGATGATGATGATTAGGGATACATCGAGGGAGGACTCTCCCTGGTCCGTTATTGGCACGTGGGTCTCCATGTTCTCAAACAGGGTGATTTTCAGAACAGCTTTGGCACTAAGGCTCTCACTTCCTTGATCTCTGACCACCACTGTAAGCTCAGCATGCTCACGGGGGAAGTTCTCCAGACTAGCATTAGCGTGGATCTCACATGTTCTTTGGTCAATAAGGAAGAACCCCTCCTCATTGCCACTGACAATTGAGCAAATGAGCTCAGCGTTGACCCCCGTGTCACGGTCAGTTGCCCTGACGACTGTTACTAAGTGTCCAGCCTCTGTAAACTTTGATGCAGGAATATCTGCAGTAAAATTCCACAACTGGGGAACCACAATGACTGGAGGGTTGTCGTTTTCATCGAGAATGTTCAGGGTAACTGTGGCATTGCTGGTCAGTGCAGGTTTCCCTGCATCTTTGGCTTGCACGACAAAAGAGATCTGACTCACATCCTCACGATCGAACGTACGCAGAGCATAGATGGCACCATTAGAGGGGTCAATGGTGACATAGGTGGAGATGGAGCTTCCATGAATGGAGTTCTCCAAGATGGAATAGCTCACCTGTCCATTGGCATCCAGATCTGGATCAGTGGCCATGATGGACGTCAGATATGCTCCAGGGGCATTGTTCTCTGACTTGAAGATTTCATATCTTCCCTTCTCAAAACGTGGCGGGTTGTCGTTTTCATCGGTCACATGCACAGTGAAATGTTTGACGGTGGAGAGACTGGGAGTTCCATGGTCCTCTGCCACCACCGTCAGGCTGAACTCTGACCTTTTCTCTCTGTCTAGCGTCACATTGGTCAAAATCATGTAGTTGTTCTCATACTTCTTCTGTAGTTTAAAAAAACCTTGACCGTGGAGCTTACATTCTACCTCTCCATTCAGCCCAGAGTCCAAGTCCTCCACTCTCACAAACGCTACAAACGTGTCTAGCGGAGACGACTCGGATATGTATGCTGCATCCCCGTTCCCCTGAGTGGACATGAGATCGATGGTGATGTCTGGTTTGTTGTCGTTCACATCTACCACTTTGACCAGGATCTTGCAGTGAGCGGGCATGGAGTTCGGACCCATGTCCTGTGCTTGCACATCAATGTCATAAGAGTTTAGAGTCTCATAGTCCACACGCCTGATGAGGGTCAGGTGACCGCTGTCAGGGTTGATTTTGAACGTCTCCATGATTTTGGGGGACACGTGGTTGCTAAAGGAGTAGAGGATTTTGGCGTTCGTGCCATCATCCGCATCTGTGGCGTTTAAGTCGATGAGCAGAGTGCCAACAGGTGAGTTTTCAGGCAGGTTGATGACATATGAGGACTTCTCAAAAACCGGGCTGTTATCATTTGAGTCAGCAACATTGATCTTGAGGAGGGTTGAACCTGTTCTCGGGGGAACGCCCCTGTCAGAGGCTGTGTACTGAAGTTCGTAACTGGAGCGCTCCTCCCGATCCAGCTCCCTGAGCACCACCAGCTCCGCGTATTTAACCCCGTCGCTCCTGGACTGAATGTCGATCTTGAAGAAGTTATTGGGCTCTAACGCGTATGTGTACAGCGAGTTCTCACCGACATCAGGGTCCGTGGCGCTGTCCAGGGGAATGCGCGCTCCCACGGCCGCGCTCTCGGAGATCTCGATGGGGATGACGGCGCGGGCGAACTGGGGCGCGTTATCGTTGATGTCCAATACTTCCACTTCGACGTGAAACAGCTGGAGGTGCTCCGTGGGCAGCGTCAGCACGTCGAACTGAATGAAGCAGTTGAGGTTCTTTTCGCAGAGTTTCTCGCGGTCGATCTTGGTCCTGATGCTGATTTCTCCGTCCTGCTCGCGCACACTGAGGAAATTCGAATTCCCTCGCTGCATGGCTCTGAAGCGGAGGGAGACTGAGCTCGGAAGTTTTGCCAGAACATCCGCGACATCTTCTTTCAAACGAGCAATAACGGTGCCGACCTTCTGCTCCTCGTAAATCTGGTATTTCAGAGTCTTACCAGCTGCGTGCTGCGCCAGCGCCAAAACAGCTGCAACTGTTAATATTCTTGTTAGAAGAAGCCCCGTCATTTTTCCTGGTTGCAATTTTTGACGTGGAAAAATCACTTCTGAATCACAGCGAAATGAGCAGAGATCAGGTCCAGTCCTAACTTCTGAAACGCGCTGCTCCGTTATTCAGCAGCTGATCGCTTTCTCCGCGGACTGAGGAGAACACAAACATGCCTTTGTTTTTTTTTAAAAGACGGTTCACGTTGCACCAATCTCCTAAAAACATCAGAATTAGTTTCTAACTCTTCTCTCCTGTCATCCAGAGCTTTTCCGCGCATCCAGTGTGTGGGAGAACCAACTGGGTGCCTGAGGAATCTGTGCGCCTCCCTCTCTTCTCTGCGTCTGGTCTGTGCGCCGTGCGCTCTCTTCCGCTCCCTCTCTCCGTTTGAGGTGTCTCTGCACACAGACTTGCCCAAAAGAACCCGCCTCAAATCCCTTAGCTGTACATCAGCCCCGGCCCCCACTTTTTTCACATCCTGGTAAAGACAAACGCTTCTTAAATCAAAAGCTGGCTGGTGGCCACTTGAAATCCAAAGAGGGGGAGAAGGGAGGCGCAAGAGGGGAGGAAAAAGAGAAAGTGCCGTTCCGAGAGGGGGGTGGGCGGAGGGGTAGAACCCCGCCTGGTGGGGCTCATTCTTACAACTTTTCACAGCATGCAGGGGATCAAATAAACCCAAGAAAAGAAACACTTCATCAAACAGCCTTTCTTGTTGTTTTTCACTCATTTTGGAAAGGTTTACGATTCTCTCGCTCCGGGTCTGTCCTCTCCAGACTGCATGGAGACACAACGACTTTAAATCCAGATTAAATGGACATGCTTATTATCTCTCCCCGCATATTGAAATTTGATACACTTTCCAATGAAGTCCAGCAGCAACTGGCTGTTTTAACTCCCTCCTAGGAGTCTGTAATAACGCATCTCACCAGCTTTACGCAGCACCTAGTCCTTTTCTGCTCTTTGAAGTAGCTAACATAACACCCCCCCCCCCCACACACACACACCTTCCCCCTTGCTCCACGCGCACGCACCGTGTAGATGTATTGAGTGAAGTATATCTTTCACATGCGCCTCTGTGGCTGTCTGTGGGTGAGAGTATAAACTGGGTAAGCTGTGTGGAGAATCGCGTTGAAAGGGAGCCGAACTCTAATGAATGCCTTTAAAGAGTTGGTCACGCCGAGGAACAGCTCTGTCCGCGTGCACAGATCTGTTCAGCATCACTTCAAACTCCCCGTAGGATGGGCTTCTGATAACGAGCGCAGCATCCGAGACTCGCTAGAGTTCAAGCATGCAGTTTCAGTTGACCAGAGAAAAAAGGGAAGGTATAATTCACGAGGACGCGCGCGCGCGCACGTCGAGAGAAAGCGAGAGGGAGAGGGAGACATCTAAGGTTTAATAAATGTGCACAACAGAGGCCGCGCATTCTGGACACCATCTGGCGCGGTTTGTTTGGCACCAGGACCCTGCGATTAGAGCAGACCAAACAGAACTCCAGCAGAGCCCACAACCCCTTAAAACTGTGAGGAAATGAGTGGTCATGGGGGATTGTTGACTACACCAAGCAGCTTTTCCGCATCCATTCACACATTTTGCACTGTGGTTGTGCTTCTGTGCATCAAAGATAGACATAAAAAATCCAAAGTTTGTATTTTTTTCTTCCCATCAATCTCATTTACGAAAAGTTTCAAAAGCTCAAATAAATGAAGCAGTGAATAAGGTCACCCACGCTGATTTCTAATTAGTTAGAATCATTTTTTTTTGTACTTTTAGAAAACTGTTAAACTTTTTTTGAGAATAGAACTTGGCAAAAAAAAAAAAAGAAGAATTTACAAACAGCTGCTATTCCCACTGCATGGACGCTGATAAAAGGAACCATAATTTTAAGACTTAATGATGCTATCCATTTGAAGCAGGTTTTTCAGTGTGGGTTGGTCTGTTAACGCAACACATCTGCACTGCTCCTAAAGCTTTTTGTGCCTATTTCTGAGAACAAAAGCTTATTAAATATTCTAAACGTGCATGAACACCAACCAGAAGCTCCCCTTTTTGAACCCAGAGCCTCAAATTAGCAGAAAACCTTTATTCCCACTCCCAAGGTCTATTCATTGCCTGAGCCATGTCTGCAAAATGTTTGCATTCACTCCTCTTTTGCACATCTTTTACCACAGCGCGCTTGATATTTAAACAGGTTTGATACGGGCGCCTAACATTTCCATAGCTCCAAATGCTCACAATGCAGTAATGCAATTACTCTCCGCGTCCCAGAGAAGCTAATCACATTTGGAGAACAAAGTCAGCCCAGGAGTTTATGGAAGACGCGAGCAAAAGAAAGGGACAGGGTATGTAGGGGTTGTGGGTGCGCGGGGGTCTTAAACACTGCAGAATACAACGATTAATGTATGGAGGGGGTAGACTATAATCTAAGTAAAAAGCAGATGGAGGCTTAATACGTTTAGCCACGCTAGATAACCAGACGAGCCGAACAAACAGTGTTTTTTAGAGCTTAAGAACATCATTAATTGGGCTAAAAAAATTCATCCTCCGCAGCAGGTGCAAGGACGCCATGGCTCTAGATTTAGTAAATTTTTGTTTAACTTCTCCTGCTTGCAGCTTCCAGCTTCCCAAACATAATTTTATTGATCCATAGGTGGCTCCGAGGCCCGTAGCAGTTTCCACAAATGCATGCAATCAGCACAAACAAACAAACTGCCCCTGCGCCCCGCTGCAGCTCACTTCATTATGCAGCGCCTAACAATTGCCTCCATGCATCCAGGTCTTGTAACCATAAAGTCATAAAGTAAAATTAATGTCTGTCACCAACATTCATCAGCATCCACCACCTCACCTTTATGATTGTCCTCTCAGTGGACTTAAAGGTCTCTGGGACTTGGTTCTGAGTGGACCTAATAGGAATGCGTGCATGAGTGCTGTGATGTTGGTGGTTTGGTTGTAAAGGCACGCGAGCATCTGTCCCCTCGTCTGCTCGCTCATTGTCACTCATTCAATTAGCTCCGATTTGGCGGATTTCTTTCCAGGGGGAGGAGTAGGACCACATAGAGGGTGGGAGTTTTGCTTTCACTGCTGCTGGAGGGAGAATTTGATACCTCCCCACCCTGCATGCACACACACACACACTCACACAGACAAACACACAACCACCCCCATCAGAACAGTGATTGTTATTCATCAGTCTGCTCCTCCATCGCCTCCTCTTCTTTGCTTTCATTAGAGATTCACAGAGCTTTATTACTTTATGACCACTATTGTGTGTGTGCACATCTGTTTGTGTGTTTATGTGTGTGTATACGCAGGCAGACAAGAGGGACGGTTCAGCCTTTTCATGCTCACAGTGCGTGTGGTGATCACAGGGCTCTGGGTGCAGCATATTGCAAGCGATGTCAACAGTTGGGCGACAAATTTATAGCCTGTGCAGAACTACGAGGCAAAGAAAGAATGCGGCTGGTCACCTTTAACGTTGACACATTGCTGCACTGCACTGACAGCCTCTCAGTCCTGCACTCATTGAAAAGAGCAGGCTGTTATTACTATTTTACAGACTTTACTAAGTGAAGTGGTAGGAGAACTGTATAAAAGATTCTATGTTTTTTTTTTTTTTTTTTGCATGGCCATGAAAAAGTGATAGTCTAGCTCTGGAACAATCATAAAGGTTTGGTTGAACAAGCTGTTTATTTTTTATGTTTCTCCTGTCTTAATCTATTCTATTTGTTTGCTGTGTCTGCTTCCCATGAAGGAGCAGTCCGGGTGTCTTATCATCCAGTCATTCTTCCCTTGGCCTAATTCTCCTTCTGATTCACAGTTGACTCCCTTCGTACACACACGTACACACACGTGTATTTGTGTTTATGCACACTTTCCGTGACTGAAAGGCAATGACAGCAAGGTGCTTTGACCCACCAAGACGTGGCACAAAGAAACACAAGGGTTTCAAAAGCAATCACCACCACAGCACAGAGGACGGACACTCGCTTTCTGTCTGTTTTTTTTTTATTAGAAGTGAGGCTCAGCCTTTCATGAAACAGGAAACATTGCTGAACTGCCTTATCAGTGTCTAGGTAAATCAATCTGGCACTTGTGAATGTGGCTCTTTCACTTCATACAATACCATCCTCAATAACACTAAAACCACTTACATTAAGAAAAATATCTCACAACATCAATGATTTGACAATGCAATACATTTACCTTCCCTAACGAGACTTTCTCCAACAGGTCTGAGAGTGAGGACAGCGCGATAGCCCCAGTTGATAATTCATCGCCTAAAAACAGAAGGTATTTCCGTAAATGGTTCGATTTCAAGAAGACGTCATTTTAACAAAGCACAAATCTTGTGAAATGAGCAGGAGCACTACTGGTAACAGCTTGCTGGTGGAAACACAACAATCTTGCTTCACCATTTGAAACTTTCTGGAGTTCAAGCAGGTAATGAAAACATGTGAAGAGGAGACACAAGCAATTGGAACCCAGCCGAGCATCTCTGGATTAACCACTTATTGAACTGTGCCTGCACAGAAAAACAGTATTCACCAAGTTCACTCCTGAACCCTGCAGCAATCTTTGGATTCTGCAACAAAAAGCCGGGGAGTTCGGCTCAAAATAGGACATTATTTTTGGTAAATGGTTTGTAGATGAGGTGCTGTTGATTTTAAGATTACAAATGTTTCCCTAAAAATCAAAATGGTGAAGCACTGTTTCCTCTTAGCTCAGCTTAGTGCAGAACTATTTTGTGTGGAACTTGAAACACAGAATGAGTTTTAGAGCGCAGCATTGGCTTTGCTGTTTTTAATGTGAAAGTGCATTATAGCAGACAGCTAACGGTGAACGGGAACTACTTATGATGTCTGATGTTTATGTGGCTGTTTGGTAAAAGTGTAAACTACTGGAACAACTGGTAGCGCAGCGTTTTTGGATCTTAAATGTAACTGTTACCAACACATTTCTGGAAGAGCCCAATCTAGAAGTCACACCTTGATCTTCTACAGATCTTTAGGTGAAAAAAATGTGAGAAATAAATCTCACAAAAAAGAAATGAACATGAGACTGGAATGAGAATCACATTTCAATCTACCGAGCTGCAGAAGGGCAAACTTTGAGAAGTCAAATTTTCCTCTGGGACTGTGGTGCTGGGATTCAATGCAGTAATTTCTCTACTATTGCACTATAAGGCTGCTGCTGCAGAGCCTCTTGTAGCCAAAGATTCCTTCTGTCATCATGCATGGTAGAAAACAAGAAAGTGAATGTCTTTTATTTGTTTGCTCTTATAAAATGCTGCTAATCGTGTGAACTTATTTCATTATCTTTTCTTATTTTGTTATATTGTAAATATCATTATCATGAAATGTCTTACGATATCCTTGAGATCTGACATTATTTTGAGTATTTCACTTCTACAGATGTCATGTATTTCACATCTTTGCATAAAACAAAAGCAGAAAGTGAAACATCTTTAATGAGCCTACATGCTTCCTCAAGAAAACTTTAACAATTAGTCTTTCTTCTTTTCTTGTTTTTTATTTGAGGCAAAAATGTATATTAAAGTTAAATGTTTATATATATATATATATAACAAATAAATAATGATACACGGTGTTAATAATGTAAGGTAATATTGTTTAACTATTTTTTTCTAACATTAACTGGTTTGAAACTGGAAACAGTCTGACCCGAGAAAGGTTGGGATTATTTTACAGTTCTTAAGGTTCAGAATTGTATTATTTTAGCACCACAAATTGCAGGTTACAACCTAGTCAAACCAATGTCATCTCACACACCACTTCAAAGCTGGTGGACAGATTTGTTTTAAAACTTAAACAACATCTTTTTTTCCCATGATTCAGTTTCTGTGAGGAAAAAAGTTACAAGATGAAAACCTGTTTACAGCTGGTGGTTTAAACGTTACCCTGTACTTCTAGCTGAGCGTTATGTTTATACATCTCTACTCATTTCATTCAGGCCAATACAGTTTTAATGGTTTGACCTTCTGATGCTGTTTTCACCAGTTTGACTTAAGGAATTTGTGGAAAACTTATGAACAATAACGTCTGACTTGTTGTAAACGGCTCTTTGAAGAGCTTTGGTTTGGAGAAGTAAAGAACTGCTGTGATTGGACAGTTGAACTGGCTGATTACAAAATGTTTTTAAATATATCACAAAAAACCCTAGCAGTTCAATTCCTATTGCTATGAATCTAATATTTTGTGTTGAATCTTATGAATTATTAGAACATTTCAGCAACAAGTTTTACAGCTGATTTATTTTGCAAAAAAACCCAAAAACATCTTATCTTAAAATATCTTGTTATGAGAATTTCATCATGGTTTACAACAGTGGTTCCCAAACTGGGGGTTGCGCCCCCTGGGGGTGGCGCAGGATGATTTTTAAAAAAAGTTGAATGCTAGGACACTGCTAGCATAATGAACAGGTTTTTGATAGGGCTAACACAAAAACACAAGTAAGATCTGCAGCAACAAGCAGGCCAGTCACTGAGGAGATGAGAGATTAAATCTCTTATTTTTGTAAAAAATAAATCTTTACTTTTTAAAAAATTTCTCAGGAAGTTGTTTAGTTTTAAAAACCCATTTTGCTCAAATGCATTTTTTGACGTTTTTATTGAGTTGTAAAAGTGGTTAGTTTGTTGTTTTTTAAGAAAAGGTTGAAGTTTATTTTATTTCAACTTGTACTTACTTTTAGTGGTTCAAATTTCTAAGACTTGAGATGTGATTGTGAAATACTAAAACCTGTAATGGAGCTTTAAAGTGAGATTTGTTTGTTTGGGGGGGCGTGGAAAAAATGTGTAAAATCAAGGGGGGCCCAGAAGAAAAAGTTTGGGAACCACATTATAAAATAATGTTTTTATAAACCGTTATGACAGTTTTAACATTTGACTTTTTTAAGACAACAGTAACACTTTGTATCAATCCCCTTTCAGTCACTTATTTATCTAAACCTTGTTTTCCAAACTGAGGTTGTTTACAGAGCTCTCCAGAGCAGGAAAGTTAGGAACTATTCATAAGATTCCACAGAAATACAACTAAAAATATCTGAAATATCCCTTTAAGATCAACAACCAATACATCATCTAATATCAGCTGACAGGTTGTCACAGTTTTTTTTTCAACCTTTGATTAACCAGGGAAAAAAAGATTAAGAACAAATATTATATTTACAACTGTGGTCTGGCAAAAGACAATGCCTTCTGAGGGAGAAAGGAAACGGGGCAAAAGCATAAAACAGATTATAAAATAACATGAAATAAACAAATGTAAAAAAATATATAAAATTACAACATTTACAAAAACATGAATACACACACAAAGCAATTTTGCAAACACAAGATCAGAAGAGCAGCCATGAACAATGAGACGTCAGTCTAAGTGACAGCAGCAGGTATCTTTAAAATGTTCTGTGATCCCAGCTTGAAAAGCTGCCTTTGAGATAAAAGTGTCCAGTTCTTGTGTTTTCTGCAGGTCATTCCAGTCTCTGGCAGCAGCAGACTGAAAGGACAACAAGCCTGATGCAGAAGCACTTTTAGGAACTGTTAACAAAATCAGGTTTGAAGACCGAGTTTTGTTTGCAGGGGATGAAAAATGCAACATCTGTTGCCAGTTTGGAGGAGACAAACCAAGGAGAGTTTTGTAAATCAGGATAAACCAGTGGATTTTGTGATGAGTGAACAATGATGGCCAGTTAAGAGAAGAATACAAAGTACAGCTATTTGTAACAAACCGGATGGCAGAGTGGTAAAGAAGCTTATGAAGCAAACTTCTGTAGATTACTAGCCTGATAACCAGACTATAGAGCAGAACTGACGGTCTAGTTTATAGGCTAGTAGATTACATCACCAAAATCAAACATTGGGAGAATGGTCATTTGCACCAATGATTTCCTTGCAGATTAAATGACAGAGGAACACATTCTGTAGAGAAAGCTGATTTTAGATTTAATCTTAGTCTGTAAATTGTTGATATGTTTTTAAATAGAGTATTGTATGCTGAAAAGTATTTTCTTGACTTTTTATTTTGACTGTCTTTTAAGATAAACCTCTGTACTAATTATATCACAATTCAGAGAGGTAATATAAACAGAAATATATAATTAGGAAGGTATTTGGGAGCCCGTGGGTCCTTTTCTTCTCTCTAATGCCCTGCAGGAGTCACCTTGAATTAATGGTAAAACAGAGTTCAGGCCTATTAGTCTGAGGGAGGAAATGCTATCAGATGTACGACGCATTCACCAGTCCCCGAGTGTGTATGTTCACACGTGTGTGTCTGCCTGCCACTGTTTACCCTCTTCTGTCGATGGCTGCGTGCACGTGTGTGTGTGTGTGTGATTGACATGTTGTTGATTTGTTGGGGACTGCCTTTTCCCTGATACGACGTCTGTGTACCGCTGATGACTGACAGCTAATTTGTGGCTCAGAGATTAGTGTTTTAGAAAAGGAACTCTCTCCAAAACGTGCCACATCCCAACCGGAATTGGTTCCATTTGGTCCGATTTCTTTGACAGAGCATTTGTGTCAGGGTCGGTAATGAGGACAGGCCGGGCTTTTCTTCATGAAGGCGGCCATCATCCTTGATGTAGCCACTCAGAACGTGCAGTGACAGCTGCTTTCTGAACATGTCACTGGACATGTGTGAACAGCATCGCAGCATTTGCATCAGTGCTACTTGGGACTCCAAACAAACCATTTTTTGATTGATCCGCTGACAAAGTTGTTTTTAGCAACAGTTTGTGGTTTTGATTAGCAGCTTGTAATGAGGTTGAGGTCATGTGTGTGCTGCCAGACAAATCTAAGGGATTTGAGGGTTCTTCAGTTGGGAATGTTTGCTTTAAAGAAGAAGAACAACATCAGCTGTGGAGCATGCAGCCCAACTCAAATCAGAAATCCATGGAGCGCACACCCAAACACACACACAGCCAACCACACGTATAAACACAACATAACTAGCTCCAGAGACTTGCTGGCACACAGCAGACTGATGGGTTCATGTCAGAAACCAGGGCTGCAGCTCGGCGCACAAAGCCCCTCTTGTTTCCTCAGTGAACAAATCCAAACAACGTGCACTTATTAGAGGTAAGAACATGAGTTGTAATTACACAGACCTACACTTAGAGTGCTCTGTTTTACGCCAAGACACCCATTAAACCTGTTTGTGTGCGCGCGCGTGTGTGTGTGTCATATAGATGCATGCACATGGTGATTTTCTGGCACGGGTTGGGCCCTCACCAGAGAGTTACATGTTTAAGTATTCCCTGGTGACCCACTTCCTGGGGTTGCACCAGATTTACAGTTCTTGAGGTTCTGAAAGCTGGCAGCTGTGGAATGGGGGATGGATGTTAGGCGTGATAAAAGAAGAGGAAAGTAGTTGAAGGACCAAAGCTAAGATAGGGATGATGAACCAATGAGAGCGTGGAAAGGTGGAGGCAAAAGTTGAAATATGTTGGGGGTTGATAAAAGCCGGGATGAAAGCAAGACGAAACAGGGAGGAGCGCTAAAGGGTCAAGGAGTGTGGAAATGGAGGCTTCCTGCTCAAAGCCACAGTGTTGTTAAAAGGTAAAGGGGGGGGGGGGAGGTTAGCAGAGAGCGTGGAATCAAACTTGGGGTGAAACAAAGAGGGAATTGAGAAGTAGAAAAAGAAGGGATGTGTGGGAGGGAGAAGCGTAGGAGTGCAGCCATTAAGGAAAAAAGAGATGGAAACTTCTCCAGCGTGCCCTCTGGCCCTTCAGATGGTCATGATTAAAACTTCTTTCTTCAATCATTTGCACACACCTAAGTTTAATGAAAACACAACTAAAGATTGATTTGTGACAACCTTGAGAGACTTGGAATACTTCACCCTGTGTGTGTGTGTGTGTGTGTGTGTGTGTGTGTGTGTGTGTGTGTGTGCGTGCGTGTGTGTGCGTGCGTGTGTGTGTGTGTGTGTGTGTGTGTGTGTGTGTGTGTGCTGCTAGGTAGGGTTTATGTGAGTCTACAAGTATCCATTAGTTATACATCATCCAAGCTGCACCTGAACTCCTGCTGATTTGGTCAAGAAAACATAAAAGAGAGACCTTGGGGAAGGTTACACAAACTAGAAAGATAAAGTGGATTTTAGGCAATCATTTCTTGTGGAGGCAGCGTTGCTGTAAAGATGAACAAATTGAACACATATTTCACGAGCCGCCGTGTGGAAATGCTTAACACGGTGTCGCGAGTTCCTACAAGGGATTCAGAACAGAATCCAAACAGTGAACAGCGATTGTTCAATCAGCTCAGCGGGCGTGTGAGATGCGGAGACATCGACAGGAGGGGAGGGAGTCCTCACAGCAAACGGCGGGGAAGGCTGACAAAAATAGAAATCGGACAAATGAAGAAGTGGATGGATGGAGGCTGGATAAATGGAAAGATGGATGAAGGAATGACATTTCATGAAGTCAAACCAATCTTATTATTCAAATCCTCATTCTCTCGACAATAAAGGTGAATGACGCTGCATTTAATTTGGTTCCTTTCCCCTCACCTGACCTGTGCATGTATTACATTACACTCTTATTACTGTCAGTCACTTAAAACTCTGCAGAGAGATCATCTTCCAACATGCCATTTACAAACTTCTCTGCTAGATCTTCCTTGCTTATTAACCTGCACATCAATTATTATCAACCCGTTTGATACTTTAATGGTCTCAGGAAGAAAAATAAAAAAAGAAGACGACTCTCAAATAAATGTTTGAAATGTGTAATTTTATCTGTGAAATGATTATGGTGTAGCAGATAACTCAGCGAATTGACAAGCGAGTATCAATTTATTCACTCACTGGGAAAAAAACTGTCAAAGAATCTAATTTATTCACTAAAATCCATAAAAACCCCTCTACAGAACATGAATAGTCATAAATGAAATGTTCATCGAAGTTGCTAATCACTAAACAAGTCTAGTCAAGTCTGCATCAGTCTCAGCCTGTTATTATTGGCTCATCAGCTAACAAGCAATTAATTCATTTTAGAGCCTTTTCCAGTGCCAAATAAACAGCAAATGGGAAGGATGTTCTCTCATGGTTTTAGTTCTTAAAAACTTCAACACAAAAAGGAGGAAGAAACAAACGCGTTGCCTAAATGCAGACTGTCGCTCCCAGGGGCCTCATCAACGGTAGAGAAAGAGCACAGGCACAAAATAAACACATGCTGATACAAAGTAAGGTTACACACAATTATGCTTACATTATGAATACCGAAACACAGGCAGGCATATTTTGTTGATTAACATGCCCTCCAAAATTCTCTCCCCCCCTTTTTTTTTTAAACAACAAGCAAACAAGCATACATCATAATTAGCCAAATTAATTCCCACAAGTCCCGCATCATCATCAACACCAGCTTTTTTTCCACGCTTGATTACTTTATATATAGTGATAGCTAGCCGACATTTAACATCTTTCTCCCACACATTCCTCCTCAGTGAGCACATCAGGCAGCCTCGACGGGATGATGGCTTTCATCTGTAATGAGAACAAGGCAGGACACAGCGCTGTAATCAATAACCATTATCACAAGTTCTCACCTGTGTGTAGCCTCGTGCAAGGTCTGCTCTGGCTCTGATGATTTATTCTTAGGGGATCCGGTATAATCACTTATATGACCCACAGACACAGAAAGAGATAAAGAGATGCACAATAATATTTTGGAGAAACGGGGATGTGTGCACACATCTTCAGAGGCCATTTTTCATCATGAAAAAGAAACTTCTGCTGCCCACTTTGTTTTTCCTCATACCTCCTGTCAATGTGGGCTTCATATACAAATTAATATACATCACCCTAAACTACCAACATATGGAGATTTAGTGATTTTTTTTTTTTTTTACTGGGCTCAGTTTATATCATGCATCTGAATGAAAATACCAAAAAGGCACAGGCAACTTTTTTTTGTGTGTTCAAATATTTTTAGTCATTTCTTGCTGAAGATCTTTTACTAAAAGTTTTGAAAGACGTCACTTTCTTCAGCTTTTTTCCCAAACTTTGACAATGAAATGCTGAGTAACACTTCAAACAGCTTCCACTGACTCACTTTGGAGAACTGGGATATGCTAAAGTTGATGCTTGTTGTAAACACTCTCCTCCCGCGTACACTGCAACACGCAGATGATTATTTTTGCAGTGAGAGTTTTGATCAGGATGGCTGCTGCAAACAGGAAGGGAAATTCTTTTTCCCCTTCAGTCATTCCAAAGAGGAGAAAGCTGCAGTTGACTGGAAGGTAATTTGATTGTTTTCAGTCCATCTCAAGCTGATCATCTTCACTCTTTTTCTGTGATCTTTACCTAAGAAAATTTAAACTGCTGTCAGATTTAGGTGACTCATCTAAATGATGCATATCGTTAGTAAATCATCGTCCACATGAAACAAATAATGAGCATATTCTCTAGTCTTTTGCAAAATCAAATGGTGTGAAAGAGGTGACTTCTTGCACAAATAACAGAATTTGATAAAAACAATACAACATAAACTCCAAATTAAACAGTGGATCTCTGGAGAAATAGAATTATAAACACTTATATGAGCTTGTCCCTCAGCATTTTGCTGCCACTATAGAAAAGAATGTGTAAAAAATCTACTGTGTGCTGCAGGGTTTTCTCTATTAGTCTGCAGATTATGACTGTAAACCCAACAGGTGAAAAGAATGGAGGAGTGACAGTGGGGGTCAATATTATTACCACTATTAACACAATAGTTTATTAATCTGGTACGTCTGTGGTGTTCTTATGAGGAAAAGCAACAAAGGAAACTCATAACACACTGAACACTTGTTTATTTCTTAGAAGAAAAGAAAATACCTCTGATTCTGGTTCAAGCTAAAGGTGCTATAGGTAATTTGTAAAACAAATTAGCTTAAAGCATTTTTTTCATGCCTCTTAACAATGTTCTAACATAGAACTATAAATATATTGTGGCAATTAAAAAAAAAACTAAAGAAATATAAAGTGATTTCCTGCAGTTCTCTGAAAACATCAGCCAATCATACATTTTGGAAAGCAACTATTGGACAATCTGGTTGTCTGTCTTGCTTAACCGCCTCGATTCCTCGCTGCTTGGATCCTCCATTAATACGTGCTTGAGCATTTTTCAGCAGAACATCAGAAACTGCCAGCTGTTTCCGCTTCAATTTTAAGAAAAAATACCAGAGTCCTAAAAAGAAAAACACAATTTCAGCTAGCAGAAAACAAAAAACGTTTGGACGTAGAAAGAGGAAAAACCTGGGTGACCATTAGCATAGCGTTTTAACGACTGGTGTTTTGCATCTTGATACTGTGACAAAGCGCGGTCCCATGTCCGAGGGAGACACAACCTAAAGATTATAGCCGACTGAGGGGTGAGAGCTCTGAGACGTGTTTCTGTAAAATAGCTAGCTATACCTAGCTTGTTTGAAAATTACATAGTGCAGCTTTAATGTCACTTTAAACATGTTAAAGGGACGTGAGGGAGCTTTGAAAAACAAACCTCATGAGCGCCGCACCTGGCACTGCGAATAACTGCAGCCTTTAGCGGGAGCGAGCACAAACTTCTCACTAGTTCATAAGGGTTCAACCAAAGGCAGCCGGAGGCATGATTCCATAAATAAAAATACATTTTATTAATACAAAAGGAAATTTAGTAAAACAATGCCCCGCGACGCACACACGCATGATCAGACTGAGGGAGCCAATCTAACAGAGCTAATCTCGCTAGCCGCTATGTTCCAGCTTCCACTGCTGCCTGTATTGCTAAAAGTTTTAATCAACCGGTGTTCTCGGACACCAGGAGGAGAATTTGAGAAATCTAGCGTGATAGAATCATGCCCCGCCGCATATATTACCCTAGATTTCTCAAATTCACATCACGGAGTGGAGCTCCGTAGCACCCGGAGGTCCGTGCACAGCAGAGCCGCCTTAGATGCACTGTAAGCGGACTGAGGTCTAGGAAACAGTCCGGGATTTGCGGCCTACAGTGCCGAGACCATAAACATGGACAGATTGCTGTGCGGTTGCCTATAACAGCACCTTTAGCTCTGTGAAACCCTTATAATCCATCAGAGAGGTTTTCAGCTCCATAAACGCTGCCAAATAACACCAGTTTTATGAGAAAAACCACTGGTTTAGATAAGGAAGTCCGCCATTGACTAGCAACACTACACAAAGGTGCAATACTGCCACCTACTAGATATACATTTATTATTACTTTTTTAGCCCGAGAACGCGCAGAAGCGTCAGTTGACGTCACATCCGTAGGACAGCGCGGGAAATTCGGACCCCGAATTGCAGAACATTTTACAGCTCACAGCCTGTTTAAGATAATGGAATGATACATGGGTGGCCTCATTCTTTTTGATTTAAAATGCTTCATCACTTATTAACCTAAATAAACTGGACATGCAATTATTACTTTTCTTCAAAAGCTCCCTCATGTCCCTTTAAATATAAAAAAAACCCATGAAGCAGTGGAATGGGTTACTCTGATCCAGCAGAAGAAATACCAAGTTAAAAGCAATCTTATAAATAATAAAATAATTTAACAAAACCCAAAATAAATAGGCATGGACATTACATGGCAGGTGCTCCTGTTTTTCTCAGGTGCAGTCATCTCTTAAGATAAGACCTGAAGACCAGTCTTTGTTTTATCGGCTTTATTTTATATTCTAGGATGTTAATTGTTTTCTTCAGGGAAATGTTTTCAGTCATTCTCCTGCAGAGCCAGCCTTGACTTATAGAAAGATTCAAAGTCTGTAATTACTGCACGCCTTCAGAGTTTGTGACCTGAAAATGTTAATTTCTAAATAACAGCTGAGAAGATACTCTGTCCGTGTCGGACTACATTTATAAACGCACCCACAATCATCCGGCTGGTGTTTGTTATCACTCGTTAACTCATGTTAACCTGACAATAAGATGGAAATCTTATGATTGTCTGCAGATTTGCTGCACCGTATGAGGGGATGCATTTTACAAAGTCTGGTTCAAATAAACTGCATCCACAGTTTTTAATTGTCACTGAGAAGATGACTGGCCCTGACAACCCAAAAAAAGCACATCAGACATGAGGCTAATAACTTGCAATAACAATCAGAAAATGCTTTTTGTTTTTTCATGATTTTGTTTAAGGATACTGTAAATGTCATTGCTTGTTTGATGACATTTTTCGGTACCCACATCATCTCCTCACCTACCTCATTTGTTTCATCTCATATAAGAACATATTTTACAAAATACTTCTCTATTCAAAAAGCAGAAACCAGTCGCTCCAGTTATCTTTGTTTGTAGCTGAAAACTAGTTTTGAATATTTAATGTTTGTTTTGCATCAGCTGGTTCACTTCTTTAGTCTTTGTTTCTCTTCAGTGAACGCTTTGTACATTTTGATAACCCTTATCTCAGAGCGTGGACCTATCTATGCACTTAAAATCTGATTAGGATTCCTTTAATCATCAATCAGCCGTTCCCTTCTTAGCTTAAGTTGGGCTGCAGTCTTCTTATCCTCCTGGCCAACACTGACGTATTTACACCCACTCTGTTTTGTTTTAAAGATACATGAAATGTTCAGTTTTCTCCACTGCAGGTAGGCTTTAACCATTTTGAGTTCAAATTTTTTAATTGTGTCAGCTCAATGTCATTATCTCTTTTACAAATGCCTAATTGCACCTGGACTCATAATTAACATCTATTAACGTCTCATCATAGAGATGAATTTGCTCATTAAAGTTAACAGTAGAGGAAAGGATGGAAACATGGACTGATTGGTATTTTTACCATTTTGCTCAAAACAATTGTGGCCTGTTTCTGCCTCATAAAGAAGCTAAATTGTCACTGAAATGTGAACTTAATTTAATCACTTAAGTGTGAATAAAGCTGCAAACCTTCTCTCAGATAAAAAAAATGTCAATCTGTGTCGGTTTCTGTGTCATTTAGTGCCCTTAAAGCAGCGGTGTCTAATCCTGGTCATCGAGGGACGGTACCCAGCATGTTTCAGTTGTTTCTTTGCTCCAACACACCTGATTCATTGGTTGAATCGTCTGTTCTGCAGGTCATCAAGCTCTGCAGAAGGACTTTAATCACCCACTGACTGAAATCAGGTGTGCTGCTGAAGCAGAGAAACCTCTAAAACATGATGGATACCTGCCCTCAGAGACCAGGATTGGACACCAATAAAGGATGTTGTGTTTCTTTCAATTGCGTTCTTTGTAAAGATTATAAAATAATTAAAGGTGCTATAGGTAATCTGTAAAACAGTTTAGCTTAAAACATTTTTAATGCCTCAAAGTTCTAACATAGTATAGCTATAAATATATTGTGGTGATAAAAAAATGAAAGAAATTAATAAAGTGGTTCTTTCGCATTTGTTTAAAAACCTCAGCCAATCATACGTTTCGGACCGAGAGCAACTATTGGCCAATCCGGCTGTCACCAAAGCGCTGCACTTTCACACTGCTTGGATCCTCCATTAATGAGACGCGTTTTTGTAAAAAAGCTAGCTATACCTAGCTTGTTTGCAGATTAATGCTGCTTTAATACACTATCCATTGTAGAGAGCTTCCTAAACAGCCTCAGTTTAGACAGATTGGTCAAGTCTGAACAAGACTGATCAGCTAACAGCTAGTCTGAGTCTAATTAAGTCTAAAGAGTGTTTCTTCCATCTTAAAACGGTTCAAATTAGATGTTTTTTTTTTCTTTAACTCCGTGTCCTGTCCGGCTGTGGAGCAAACAGAATAATGTCTGAGTGCCAAAAACAAGCCCAACAGTGTTGCTGTTTCAGGTGAGAGGTTACAGCCACTGCTATAAAACTCCTCCTGATTTTTGTTTAAATATAACCCCCAAAATCTTTATTAGAATGTTTTTATGGTTGATTGGACACGGAGCCTGAAAGTGAAGGGAAGGGTACAGAAAGAGGGATGGGGGAGAAAGTAAACAGAAAAAGAAGAGAACAAGAGACGTGAAGAATCCACTTCTAGACCTGTAAATAAAGCACAAACAAACAAAACAGGGAGAAAAGATACAACAGCAACAAACAGCATATGAATACACAACAGTTGTGATATTCTTCAAATGTATACGTATACACCAGTTCAAGAGAGTTCAGTGTCAACCACAGCCCCAGTTAATGTGTCTGAAAACACCTGAGTCCGTCTTTATGTGAGCACCTTGTGATCACCTGTGTGTATACATGCGCGCTTGTTTATGTAAGGTTTCTCTATTGAAACATTCAATAATAAGTTCGAGGAGCCACAGACCCGCCCCCAAGGCCCACGGAGGATGCGAAGGAGGTCCAGGCCCCAGACGTCCAGAGGCCACCCAGGGCACGGACACCCCAGGGAGATCGCCGTCAGGGCAGTCGCTAAACTCTCCCCCAGAGGGCGCAGAGGCTCACCCCACGTGGGCCCCCCGGCAGTCGCCGCGCTAGAGCCCCTGGGGGGCCGCGGCTAGGAGCTCACAGGCACCGCCTGCAGCCGGCCATCCAGGGTAGATCTATCCAGAACTAGAGACCCGAGACCCAGGAGCGAACCAGCCCCAGCAGAGGCCCGACCACCCCCGGGGGCCCAGATCCCACCAGGCAGCCACAGGAAGAAGAGCAGGCAGACGCCCCCAGCACCCTGCCCCAGATCCCGAGACACCCCAGCACACCACTGGAGAAAGGCACCACCAATGCCGAGGCGCAGCCAGGGAGGATAGTCTCTGCCGAGGAGGGTCTAGCATGTCACAGAGAGAGGGGGGGAGAGGACGAAACCTGACAAAAAAACAGTCACACACAGACACAATCACTCTCCCTCCCTCATGCGTGCACACACACATTCCTGCAAACATACCAAGACACACAATAGACGCTGTACACCCACTCTCGCTCCCCATGCACACTCTATGTTCAGGACCAGGGACCAGCGCCCTAAGGGTGAAGCCGGCCCTGAAATCCAGAAGATGGTCCCTCCCTTACTGAAGTGGGGATAAGCAGACCACCGCGCACCCCGCCGCAGCCGAGCAGCCCCCCACCGCAGACCCCGACCAGACGGCCTGCTCCACTCCAGGCCCCAGGCAGCGAGCAGAGAACAGGGGTGTGTGAAGACCCCAAGTCTCCCCCCGCCTGCTCCAATGTGGTGTTGATGCGTGTTGTAGTAAGATGCTTTTAAAAAGAGTGGGGGGTGGCCCGCCATCCCCCGCCCTGGATCCTAAGTGTCTAAATGCGTGGAGGTGGGTAATGACACCGGAGGAGAGGTTAGCCGGCTAGACCTCCCTCCCCCCGGGTATTACTTGGTGTAATTTCTCCAAAGACCCTAGATGCATAATGTA
>SSNR01000196.1:844190-866550 GCA_006937965.1 Callopanchax toddi
GGGGGGGGGGGGGGGGGGGGGGGGGGGGGGGGGGGGGGGCAGGCATAATCAGGTCTTCCAACAATATAGGACTTTTTGGCAGGAAGCATGTTTACAACAAATCAACCAAGCACAAACGTCTTTATTTTGGCTCTAATTTGATTGTAAAGGTGACATTTACAGTTTAAGCAGAAGAAGTTTCAGAGACATGGTCCTCCTGGACGGGAACCCTTCACTGGATCAGAGGACCTGTTGTCCTCTCTCTGCCTGTCCTAAGTTAATGTGCCTGTCTACACAGTGTCTCTTTCTTCCACCTGTAGGGCCTTCATCACGTCCTGGATCCATCAATCAGCCTCGATTGAGACTGTCTGAGGATTTCCCTGCATCTGTGCTTTACTCATGGTGCGTTCGATTTGTCCTCGGAAGTCGGAAATTCCGAGTTCCGAGTGGGAAAACCCAACTAGAACGCCCCCCAAAGTCGGACTTCCCACTCGGAAAGTCTGAGATTTTTTTGCATCCCGACTTTGGGAAAAAAGATGGCGACTCCTCACAAGAACAGTTGAAATGCCGTGAAAACACGTTGATTTTGCAAGATCTGCTTGTTTGGATGTATTTAAGTTCAGAATTACATGTGGTGCTTTGTGTCTTCTGACTCTAAACACATTCAGAGTGTTTGCATGAGCAAATGAATCAAAGTCTAAAACAATGTTTTGATGCGTGCTGCTAACAAAGTCAACAATGGCAATGTGTTTGTGTGTGAACCAAACACGTGAAGAAATACAACCATAAATTACTTTATACTTTGGTTTCTCGACTTTTCCGGCTTTGCAAACAGAACACTGTAACTCGGGTGTGACGTCATTCCGCGTTCCGACCTTCGAGGACAAATCAAAAGCACCATTAAAGCCGCACTCCGGAGGATTTCATCAGGAGAGCAGTTTTTGAATCTAGCGTCCAAAGGCTCCTCCTCAAAACATCTCGACACGCGCGTCCGGTCGCATGTGCGCGCGTGCACACGGCGCATATACTTCGGACATGAACTGTACCGCTCAGTGTGTAGGGTTTAATCACTCACAGTTCACAATCTTATTCCAACAACACTACAAGGGTCTGAAGAGCCCTCTCTGTCCCTGCTGCTTCTGATATTAGCTCTGTTAGCAGAGAGCTGCTGCTGGACTCTGAAGCTGAACTTGACTCGGCCCTGGAAGAACTTTCTGACCAAAATAAACGCGTAACCCTGTCAAGCCTTGCCATTCTGTGAGGTGAAAGGTTTTAAAATAAAAATAAATCTGTCTTTAGCTGGAGAATGGGTAGGTTTTTAGTAGAAATGAGCCGTGAGGCTGAGACGCAAACAGAGAAACACACGGAGCGTCCTGTACGACAGCGCCCCCTACTGGTACAGGTTTGGTTGATGCGCGTGCATGTTGAGAGAATGCAGACATTTGAATTTCATTGGCTGAAAAATGTCAGCGGCAAGAAATAATGGAAAGGGGTCTCTAGGAGGAAGGAGGGTCTTCATCAGAATGACAGATGTTGTGGAACTCAACCCATAGATCATAGTTTAGACCTGAAATATCATTTAGAACATTTAGAAAACTTTGATACAGAGAAAAATGCTCCAGAGAGCCGCTTTAATGCTGAATGTGTTCCAATTTGACCCAAAGTCTTGATTGATTGGAGCTTCAGTTTATTTTGTTGTATCAGTCTTAGACTGGAATTATGTCCTGTTTGGAAAGTGATAGGATAGTGGTTTGGATAAGAGTCAGACAGTCTTTATAGAGTTAAATGGAACACACTGGCCTGTAATTAGAACCTAAATGCATGTAAAAGGGTGTGGCCACCTCCCTGCTAGTTACATGCTAACGTCAGACAGAAGGTGAGAGCGGTGTGAGCGTTTCACAGGTTTAGATCAGTGGAGCTCCTAGTGCTGCTGGCGTGGAGGCTATAGGACATCCCACTGAGGCGTTCTGGTGTGTGAGTGGGTGGATGAGAGGAAAGGTGCATGTATAGGATAAAACGTGCTTCATGATGTGTGAATGGATGAGTTAATGATACCCACAATGCACAGAGAAGTTCAATAACAGCTCCTGATATCTGACCTGATATCGTCTGAAACAAGGAGGAGGTTATGGTTTTATAACATGCTCTTAGTGTTTATTCCTTCTAAATAAAAAAACAATAAGAACAAGAAATAAAGAGAACAATGCTTGTGTGTGCCAGAGTAACGTTTCCCTTTTCTTTGTCTCTTCTTAAACCACATTTTTAGATCCATCCTTTATAAAAAGAGCTCCTAATTAAAACGTTTAGCTTAAATCAGATATTGGTTCAGAGACGAAAAGGATGCGGGGGAGGATGAAATGTGTAGCGGTATGTTGAATGAGCTGGTGGGGTGGCGTGACTAACAGGAAACACTGCAGTGATGTCCATGGTCACAGTGTGATTATGAATTGCTGCTGTGCATGAAGGAGTGAATCCCACACACAGTTACAGCTCTATAGACTCAGCCATATCAGGCTGTCCTTTGTTTCTTTACTTTCAGGTCTGATGTTAAAGTCCAGGTTTTTTGTGCAGTGCTTCATTTGTTGGTTTATTCTTTAGTTTTTTTAAATTTAGATTAACAGAGAAGGACAACATTTCTCTATAATTTCCACTGAATTACAGTAAATGACTGAAAACAGGCACACATTTCATTTAGTTTAAAGGAAAATCAACAACAAGGGACACTAATAGAATCATCCGTGTGTCATTTATTAGAAAAGAGTCCGATTTTAGCTGAGAAGAAAAGCCATGGCTCCAGCTCTGGAGGTCCTAATGGTTTTCTCCAGAGCTCTTAAGGATAATGACCTCTTCAGCTCTTCAACCATTAAGTGATCTCCAGCTAATTGAGAAGGAACCTCAGTCATGTTAGTATTTCACCCCATTCGACCCTCCTCTCAGTCATCCATTAGCATTAATTCCTGTCTCTTATACNAAGACCACCACCACCACCAACAACAACACCACCAACAACAACAACAACAACACCATCAACACCAAAAACAACACCAGCATCACCAACACCAACAACAACAACAACAACACCACCAACACCAAAAACAACACCAGCACCACCAACAACAAGAACAACACCAACAATACCACCACCACCACCAACAACAACACCAATACCAACAACAACAACACCAACAACAACACCAGCACGACCACCAACAACAACAACACCAACAACAACAACAACACCGCCAACAACACCACCACCACCACCAACAACAACAACAACAACACCAACAACACCACCACCAACAACACCACCACCAACAACACCACCACCACCAACAACACCACCAACAACAACACCAACAACATCAACACCACCACCAACAACAACAACNTACTCCAGAACATTCAGGGAGTCTGTGAGGAGCAATGTCAGCTAGAAGCTGAATCTCCCAGAAAAAACACCTTCAGCTGAAGTCAGATCTAGTACAAGTAAAACATGCTGGACTACTTTTAATCACTATGGCGCTAGCTGTCAACACAAAGCCGCTTTAGTCTCATTTAAATAAATAAATAAATAAATAAATAAATAAATAAATAAATACTGTTATTAGGAAATAATTAATAAATACCCCAAGAAATAAACATCATCCTAAAATAAGCTAAAAATGCTGTTACTGATAAAAAAAAATTAGTAAAAACTCTATTAAATAAATAAAATTAAAATCCCTGATGAAACTCTGTATATGTATGTGTATATATATATATATATAATATATATATATATTAGGGGTGGGAATCTTCAGGTTCCTCACGATTCGATTCGATTACGATTCGGAGAGCTGCGATGCGATTATAAAACGATTATTGATGCATCTTTCTCCTCCCCCACCTTTTTGCCATGTGCCTAATGGTACTTTCATAGCAAAACATTTGTAATGATGACCCAACATGGATTTACTTCCAGGACTTTTAATTTATAAAAGAATGAGGTTTATGCACGGTCACTTCCTGGTGGCGATAGACTCTGCCCCTCCCTTCCGGTTCAACGCTGTTCCCACACAAACTGGACAAAATGGATTTTTTTACCCGTTTTTTTCAAGACCTGCTGCGCATCACGGTAGACGATGTCCACCGGATTTTTGAAAAACACACAGAGACGTCTGTGAGCAAGCGGGTGAAGGACTTTAAGCTGTATATAACCAGCTTTATTCATGAAATTGAAGGTAAGCTAACAGCGTTAGCTCGTAGCTTCCATCATCAAAAAACAGTGAGACAGATCTATATAGCCGTGATCGTGGGCTCCAACTGCTTCACAACTTTCAACTTTCTCTGGTCTAGCTGTACGTTATCAGACACCAAGTCTTCATTCACCAAAAGAATAGTTGTTCCAGTGAAATAACACACGAACGGCGCCGCGCCTCCTCCTTTAGCCTCCTCCTTTAGCCTCCTCCTTTAGCCTCCTCCTTTGGCCTCCTCCTTTAGCCTCCTCCTTTAGCCTCCTCCGTTAGCCTCCTCCGTTAGCCTCCTCCTTTAGCCTCCTCCTTTAGCCTCCTCCTTTAGCCTCCTCCTTTAGCCTCCTCCTTTAGCCTCCTCCTTTAGCCTCCTCCTTTAGCCTCCTCCTTTAGCCTCCTCCTTTAGCCTCCTCCGTTAGCCTCCTCCTTTAGCCCCCTCCTTTAGCCTCCTCCGTTAGCCTCCTCCTTTAGCCTCCTCCGTTAGCCTCCTCCTTTAGCCTCCTCCTTTAACCTCCTCCTTTAGCCTCCTCCGTTAGCCTCCTCCGTTAGCCTCCTCCGTTAGCCTCCTCCTTTAGCCTCCTCCTTTAGCCTCCTCCTTTAGCCTCCTCCTTTAGCCTCCTCCGTTAGCCTCCTCCTTTAGCCTCCTCCTTTAGCCTCCTCCTTTAGCCTCCTCCTTTAGCCTCCTCCTTTAGCCTCCTCCTTTAGCCTCCTCCTTTAGCCTCCTCCTTTAGCCTCCTCCACTCGGCTCTTTGACTACTGTGCTGCAAAGTGTGGACTGCAGACACGGTGTGGTTAGAAATGATCACGTTTTCTCTTCTTAAGTTCACAATCCTTCCTTTTTGTAGTTATTTATTCAGTGAAATGTGGAAACGGACTGATGAATTCTATTCAGCTGATGCGGTACACAACGGAACACAGCAGTGTTCAGCTGTCGAGGCTTCCCGTCGCTGATACTTATATGATGGCTTCATTTCTTAGTGCTATAATATATATATCATACTGTACTATACTATACTATCACTCGTTTTGATTATAAACAATATCTTTACCTGGAAATGCACTCTGACTCTGGAAATCTTCACGTTTCAAACGGAACCAGAAATGGTCCCACGGGTTAATTTTAAACCAGAAGTTCTACTAAGTACTCTGTGCATAAAGCCTATTAGCAGTCAAATCCTTTAAATGAAAAAATATACACTGTAATGAAATCACAGCTTTCATACTAAATAATTTGAACAACTTAAATCACTGCTCTTTTTCAAACATAAATAAGGAAGATTGCAAGACTTAAACAAAAATTTGAGTATAAATACCTCCAAGACAAAATATAAAATTAAATGTATAAATAAATGCATAAAACAAATGAAAATTCCATACAGCAGCTTAAATTGTGCTTGTAGATTTAGCATATTTGAACCATCATAAATAAACACCTGTTCATTCTCAAACATTTAACACTTCAAACAAAATCCTGAGTATTTCCAAGACCATTAAAGAAAAAAAGATTGTTTTCCCAGTATTTTGCTTTAATCTAAACTCTAGATAAAGTTTTTTTAGTGCTGAGAAGGAAAGCAGCTCTTTTCCAAAACGTGCAAAAACAAGCCACAAACAAAAACTAACATGTGGCAGTGCAAATGAGCTTACTTAGTGAGTGATACATTTTTGTGCAAGAACAAGAGCTGGTCTACATGTTCAGATGCAAGTGCACTCCGCTGTGCTGTTACTAGATCTCCTGCTGTGGAGAAGACTCGTTCCGCAGAGACACTAGTGCCAGGAATACACAAATATCTCTTTGCCACCTTAGAAATCAGAGGAAACATTCGTACTCCACCAACTTAGAGGATTCTCAGAAAGAGGGAGGGTTAAAGTACTACAGTACTTGGTCACTTCCTCCGCAGCTGTTGTGTAGGCAGAGACAGGCTGCTTCTGGACTGTAGCATCAGTATAGGTCTGCCCCAGTAGATCCTCTAGCAGAGGAAGGGACCTCTTTTTAGGAGCAGGGCTTTGTTGTTGCTCCTCCTCAGTGACTGGGTCGTCTTCTTTCGGTTCACTCTGCTGTGGGTTTTCATCTTGTTCCATTTTCAGTCCTACCTCTAGCTGTAGGTAAACAAAATGAGAAGAACATGTAAAAATCATTTAAATAATTACTTAATCCCAGTTATATTTTTATAAGAAACAAAATGGTTAACTTACCTCTAATGAGGCAGCCTCAGCGGTCAGTCTTCTAAACACCTCAGCTCTCTCCTCTTCAGAGACGAAAGGCAGGTCTGCCTTGAACCGTGGGTGAAGTGCAGAGGCCAAGAGAAGCATGTTTCTCTCCTGTTCACTTGTTTATCTCCTGCTCAGGTCTGCACTGATGGTTTGCTTTATCTCCCGAACCATTGATGAGTCTCCCATACTGTCTCTGCTGTTCAGAATGTGTTGAGCAATCAGACAGACTGTGGGGCTGCTTTCCTCTGACAGGAGAGTAGTTGCATCTTTCATGGGCTTTAGGGCCCTGATGACGTCCTCTGCATTTGAGATGTCTGCTTCACTGACAGTGTTGATGTCAGACTCACCTCTCCTCACCTGAGGTGACAGTAAGGCTTCACAGACTGCAGACTGTTGCTCCAGAAACCTGTGAAGCATCTCATCAGCACTATTCCACCTAGTGCTCACATCAGTTTTTAGCTTATGTTTGGGCAGCCCAAGAAACTTCTGCTTCTCTTCAACCTGATGCTTTGCAGTGGTGCTGCGGTGGAAAAATGTTGAAATACGTCTCACCCTCCCGAGTAGTCTTGCCAAGGTGGGCAAGTTGAGCGCTCGCTGGGATGCCAGGTTTAGTGTGTAGGGTTAGCATTTCACATGTGGAAATTTTCCCAGTTCAGCAGCGACAGCCATGTTAGATGCATTGTCAGTAACCAAAACTAAATCCTTGTTAGCAATCTACCACTCTTCTGTGATAAAATGCACAGTTACGGTGATGTAAGATTCTGTGGCAATGGATGTCCATGCATCACATGTTAGCGCGATCCGATCTGCTTTCTTTAGTAATTCCATTACTTTGTTTTTGGTCTCGTTGTACAGTTTGGGAATGGGCGTTTCAGTAAAATACTTTCGAGATGGTATGTTGTATCGTGGCTCCAAAGTTAGCAACATGCTGCGAAATCCCTGGTTCTCAACAACGGAGTACGGACGCAAATCCTTTGCAATAAAAGTTGCAATGGACTTTGTAATCCGGTTCGCTTTTTCTGAGTGAGGTGGAAACTTTGACAGTGCTTGCAATTGTCCTCTGGTTAGCCACGGGAGCTAGAACTGGCTGTTTTTCCTCTTTCTCCGGGTGGAAACGGTCAATGTGGTTTCTCATGTTAGTTGTGTTTCCAAAAAACTTAAGTTTTGTTTTACACAACTTGCATACCGTGTGGCTCTTGTCCAGGTCCCTTTTCCCTTCAAGTTCATAGAAGCCGAAGTATTTCCAAACGTTTGCTTTTAATGTTGATGGCGCTGGTCGTAATTCCCGCTCCGCCATTGTGTCTTTGTTATGTGGGCACTATAAACTGTCCGTCGGAGAACCGGACTTCCGGTCTTTTGAGTTCCGCTTTTAGCAACCCTTAACTGTGCATTATTTCACATTAATTTAATCGAATTTTTACATTTTTAAATCGATTCATAATCGTTCATGTCCGCATCTTGATGCATCGGAAAAACGAGTTTATCTCCCACGCCTAATAAATATATATACTCATTATTTTGACCACATCTATAGTTATGTGGTGGCTCAGAGTTAGACCTCTTGACTCCACACAGAAACAGCAACACGAGCAGCATGACATCACTCTGTTGGAGAGACACTATTGGTTAAACACCAGTTAACTAGAACAAGGAAGCAGCTTGAAGTGAAAGAGTGAGCATGTCTGTTTTCTGGAGGTTTAATAAAGTTGATGACAACAACATTGTAGAAGTATCAGATCAGGACTCCGTATCGGCAGATACTCAGAATCAAATGACTCGAGGGCAAAAAAACAAACTAATCAGGACGCCCCTAAAGCTTAAACCCTTTTTACTTCTTTATCTGAAGTTTTTGTGCAAAACAGCATCTTCAGTTCAAAGTGAACACACACACACACGCACGCACACACGCACACAAACACACGCACGCAGGCACACACACACGCACGCAGGCACACACACACACACGCACGCACACACACGCACACACACACACAAACACACGCACGCAGGCACACACACACACGCACGCAGGCACACACACACACACGCACGCAGGCACACACACACACACACGCGAGCGCGCACACACACACACACACACACACACACGCACGCAGGCACACACACACGCACGCAGGCACACACACACACACGCACGCACACACACGCACACACACACACAAACACACGCACGCACGCACACACACACACACACACACGCACGCACACACACACACACACACACACAAACACACGCACGCAGGCACACACACACGCACGCAGGCACACACACACACGCACGCAGGCACACACACATACACGCACGCAGGCACACACACACACATGCACGCAGGCACACACACACACACACGCGCCAACCACACACACACACGCACACACACACACACACACGCACACACACACACACACACACGCACGCAGGCACACACACACACATGCACGCAGGCACACACACACACACACGCGAGCGCGCACACACACACACACACACACACACACACACTAAATCTGCTGAGCGATAGTTGTTTCTGAATAAAAGTTTCTAATCTGATCATTTTAAATTTAAGTCCCTTTCTTACAGTCTTTACATTTATTGAAAAAAAGAGTAATTTAATTTTGACCAAGTTTTTGCTGGAAAGAAAAAAGAGAGGAAAAAGAAAAAAGACAAAGACACACTGTGTCCTCATGAGGACATTTAAAAACCCAAGACAAACTCACAGGTTTGTTGTTTGACTCTTTCTGATCAGCAGGGGGCAGTAGTGAGATATTTACAACTTTCCATGAAATGATTGTAAAGCTTTAGACTTCAAGAAGTTTCATCTGCTTGTGACTATTTAAGAGAGTTAAACATTTTAAAATATTTATTAACAAAACAAGTAGCTCACTATTATCACTACTCATAGAAATACAAGCAGCATTCTTATCAGAGTTTGGTTTTGACTTTCTGAATTGTCTCCATCCCCTTCATAACCCTTACTACACGACATGCTGATGTTTGTCTGTTTTATCCACACACCTGTTTAACAGCACAAACTAAAACTCATCCTGTTAGTTTGTCAGGTATTTTATGGAGCTGCTGATATCTTTGGTCCCGAGGCCACCTCCAGTTTTTGTCTAAAGCCTTTACCTTGACAGTGTTAAAAGAAAAAATGGTTATTTTCTCGTTGTCTTCTGCTTATTCAGGTTTGGCTTGAGGGAACGGCAGACCAAGGGAGGCCAGACCATCCCCTCTCCAGCCACTGAGGCGGTCCCAGTTCAGCCTAGCGATACAGAATAATCTATTGTGTGTTCTGGGTCAGCGTGAGGTCCCAGAAACACTGTTCCTCAGACGTGTCCAAACTGACCCAAGTCCAGCACCGCCTCAGCTGCTTTGGAGGACCAGTGGTTCTACTCAGAGGTCCTTCTGGATGTAAAAGTCATCCTGCAGAGAAGAAATCACATTTTTATACATATACAAGTTACAATCATACACTTTGATAATTTAATTAATGCCTGCCCCTAAAGTACCTGAGTTGTGCTGAACTGTAATGTGTAGTCAGGATGGTACACATGGAGTCTAGATCCTGACACAGCAAAGCTTCCTTTGGTCTCTGGTGCATGTGACAAACGGATGATGAAACCTGGGCTCTGGAGGCCTCAGTGGAACAGTAACTGGGAACAGTCGCTGAATATTCATGACTGGGTGATATTTCACCCCGACTGCTCCATACCGGCTGCTCCTTGTTTTCTGATGGAAAAAGAATGGAGCCAAAATGGTGGAGATGAAAATCAGAGCCAAGAATGGAGCGAAGCAGATTGAGGCAATGAGAAGATGAAGTTTTGAAAGAAGTGAGAGTCAGCGCAGGTGGATGAGGAGGAAATGAGTCCAGAGAAGAATAACTGAGGTGGCTGTGGAAGGGGAACTAGACAGTGACAGCATACACGAACAGGTGGAAAACAGGGACGGTGAGGTCTGAAGAAAGGAAAAGTCTCCTGGAAGATCAAAAGAATAAAAGGCTCCTCTGAAGCTCCTCCTGCAGGGCGGCTGGTCAGGGGAAAAGCAAACAAGACTGTTGAGCACAGATGGGTCTGTCTGAGATGGATGGCCTTGTCACAGATTTACCTGTGTACACACACTCAAGTCCACACACACACTCACACTGAGCCACAGCATGAAACAAATGCACCCTCATGCACTAAATGACTGGAAAAATGACTCCAGGCAAAACGTGTGTGTGGCTTAGAGAGCTGCAGTAGACGTTTGATTCAGAACATCAGGATCAGTAGCAGGTGGTGACCCCCCTGTGACCAAAACCACCTCCTCAAGATCATTTAAGGCTGTTTATTGGAGGCTGAAAAACCTTTAGCCTCATGATTGTCCTCAGTACACACATCTGTACTGGGTCATTGACTTGTTTGTATGGAAATACAGTAATCCCCCAGAAGTATTCAAAAACAACAACAACCATATTGTACTTTTTTCTAGTTTTCTTCTCTGCCAAATGAAAAAATTCTAATACAGACAAACACAATAATAGACACAAAACTCTTTGATCTAGATCAGGTCTTAGATTCTAATTCAAAAACAGCAGCAGCATCACCGATTTACTGGAGTGGAAAAGGAGTCTATTCAAACTAGGAGAGTTAAAGCGGCTCTCTGGATTATTTTCTCTGTATCAAAGTTTTCTAAATGTTCTAAATGATATTTCATTTATAATATATTTAATAAGGTTAACTATAGGTTAATTTAATTAACCTATAGTTCATCATTAATTAACCATTAGTTCATCATTAATTAAGCATTAGTTCATCATTAATTAATCATTAGTTCATCATTAATTAACCATTAGTTAATCATTAAACAACCATTAGTTCATCATTAATAATTTACATTTCATCATTAATTATCCATTAGTTCATCATTAATAAAATACATTTCATCATTAATTAACCATTAGTTCAGCATTATTTAACCATTAGTTCATCATTAATAAATTACATTTCATCATTAATTAACCTATAGTTCATCATTAATTAAGCATTAGTTCATCATTAATTAATCATTAGTTCATCATTAATAAATTACATTTCATCATTAATTAACCTATAGTTAATCATTAATTAACCATTAGTTCAGCATTATTTAACCATTAGTTCATCATTAATAAATTACATTTCATCAATAATTAAACTATAGTTCATCATTAATTAAGCATTAGTTCATCATTAATTAATCATTAGTTCATCATTAATAAATTACATTTCATCATTAATTAATCATTAGTTCATCATTAACACATTACATTTAATCATTAATTAACCATTAGTTCATCATTAAGTAACCATTAGTTAATCATTAAACAACCATTAGTTCATCATTAATTAATTACATTTCATCATTAATTATCCATTAGTTCATCATTATTAAAATACATTTCATCATTAATTAACCATTAGTTCAGCATTAATAATTTACATTTCATCATTAATTATCCATTAGTTCATCATTAATAAAATACATTTCATCATTAATTAACCATTAGTTCAGCATTATTTAACCATTAGTTCATCATTAATAAATTACATTTCATCATTAATTATCCATTAGTTCATCATTATTAAAATGCAATTCATCATTAATTAACCATTAGTTCAGCATTAATTAACCATTAGTTAATCATTAATAAATTACATTTCATCATTAATTAACCATTAGTTCATAATTACTACATTACATTTCATCATTAATTCATCATTAGTTCATCATTAATAATTTACATTTCATCATTAATTAACCATTAGTTAATCATTAATAAATTACATTTCATCATTAATTAACCATTAGTTCATCATTAATGAACCATTAGTTCATCATTAATTAAGCATTAGTTCATCATTAATTAATCATTAGTTCATCATTAATACATTACATTTAATCATTAATGAACCATTAGTTCATCATTAATTAATCATTAGCTCATCATTAATACATTACATTTAATCATTAATGAACCATTAGTTCATCATTAATTAATCATTAGTTCATCATTAATACATTACATTTAATCATTAATGAACCATTAGTTCATCTTTAATTAATCATTAGTTCATCATTAATACATTACATTTAATCATTAATGAACCATTAGTTCATCATTAATTAATCATTAGTTCATCATTAATACATTACATTTAATCATTAATGAACCATTAGTTCATCTTTAATTAACCATTAGTTCATCATTAATGAACCATTAGTTCATCATTAATTAAGCATTAGTTCATCATTAATTAATCATTAGTTCATCATTAATACATTACATTTAATCATTAATGAACCATTAGTTCATCATTAATTAATCATTAGTTCATCATTAATACATTACATTTAATAATTAATGAACCATTAGTTCATCATTAATTAACCATTAGTTCATCATTAATACATTACATTTAATCATTAATGAACCATTAGTTCATCATTAATTAATCATTAGTTCATCATTAATACATTACATTTAATAATTAATGAACCATTAGTTCATCATTAATTAACCATTAGTTCATCATTAATTAACCATTAGTTAATCATTAAACAACCATTAGTTCATCATTAATTAATTACATTTCATCATTAATTAACCATTAGTTCAGCATTAATTAATCATTAGTTCATCATTAATACATTACATTTAATCATTAATGAACCATTAGTTCATCATTAATTAATCATTAGTTCATCATTAATACATTACATTTAATCATTAATGAACCATTAGTTCATCATTAATTAACCATTAGTTCATCATTAATGAACCATTAGTTCATCATTAATTAAGCATTAGTTCATCATTAATTAATCATTAGTTCATCATTAATACATTACATTTAATCATTAATGAACCATTAGTTCATCATTAATTAATCATTAGTTCATCATTAATACATTACATTTAATCATTAATGAACCATTAGTTCATCATTAATTAATCATTAGTTCATCATTAATACATTACATTTAATAATTAATGAACCATTAGTTCATCATTAATTTACATTTAATCATTAATGAACCATTAGTTCATCATTAATTAATCATTAGTTCATCATTAATACATTACATTTAATAATTAATGAACCATTAGTTCATCATTAATTAACCATTAGTTCATCATTAATACATTACATTTAATAATTAATGAACCATTAGTTCATCATTAATTAATCATTAGTTCATCATTAATACATTACATTTAATAATTAATGAACCATTAGTTCATCATTAATTAATCATTAGTTCATCATTAATACATTACATTTAATAATTAATGAACCATTAGTTCATCATTAATTAACCATTAGTTCATCATTAATTAAGCATTAGTTCATCATTAATTAAGCATTAGTTCATCATTAATACATTACATTTAATCATTAATGAACCATTAGTTCATCATTAATTAATCATTAGTTCATCATTAATTAAGCATTAGTTCATCATTAATTAAGCATTAGTTCATCATTAATTAAGCATTAGTTCATCATTAATACATTACATTTAATCATTAATGAACCATTAGTTCATCATTAATTAATCATTAGTTCATCATTAATACATTACGTTTAATAATTAATGAACCATTAGTTCATCATTAATTAACCATTAGTACAGTGGTTCCCAAACTTTTTCTTCTGGGCCCCCCTTAATTTTACACATTTTTTCCCGTGCCCCCCCTCTCACACACACATGTGCACACATGCACGCACACGCCCACACACATACACACACAAACACTGCGAACAGACAAATCTCATTTTCAAACTCCATTAGAGGTTATTTCACATCAAACCTTTGAGATTTGAACAAGTAAAAGTAACTGCATTTAACTACATGTTGCTATAAAATAAACTTCTTAAAAACAACAAACTAACCACTTTTACAGCTCAATAGAAACTTTAAAAAATGCCTCAGTGCAAATGAAAATAAAAAATGTAAAGGTTTATTTTTACTTTAAAAAATTGTTCTCTCATGTTCAGTGACTGGTGTGAGCGGCTTGTTGCTGCAGATCTCCTTTGTGTTGAGTTGTCCTCCAAACAGTGTCCTGTGTGCGATTTGAGAATAAAATAGATGGGGGGGTATCTGTGGAGGTTCCCTAGGGGGCGCGCCCCCCAGTTTGGGAACCACTGCATTAGTTAATCATTAAACAATCATTAGTTCATCATTAATAAATTACATTTCATCATTTATTAACCATTAGTTCATCATTATTAATAAAATACAATTCATCATTAATTAACCATTAATTCATCATTAATTAACCATTAGTTCATCATTAATTAGCCATTTGTTCATCAATAATTAGGCATTAGTTCATCATTAATTAATCATTACTTCATCATTAATAAATTACATTTAATCATTAATTAACCATTAGTTCATCATTAATTAACCATTAGTTCATCATTAATAAAATACATTTCATCATTAATTAACCATTAGTTAATCATTAATAACCATTAGTTCATCATTAATTAACCATTAGTTCATCATTAATAAATTACATTTCATCAATAATTAACAATTAGTTAATCATTAATTAACCATTAGTTCATCATTAATTAACCATTAGTTCATCATTAATAAATTACATTTCATCAATAATTAACAATTAGTTAATCATTAATTAACCATTAGTTCATCATTAATTAACCATTAGTTCATCATTAATAAATTACATTTCATCAATAATTAACAATTAGTTAATCATTAATTAACCATTAGTTCATCATTAATTAACCATTAGTTCATCATTAATAAATTACATTTCATCAATAATTAACAATTAGTTAATCATTAATTAACCATTAGTTCATCATTAATTAACCATTAGTTCATCATTAATAAATTACATTTCATCAATAATTAACAATTAGTTAATCATTAATTAACCATTAGTTCATCATTAATTAACCATTAGTTCATCATTAATAAATTACATTTCATCAATAATTAACAATTAGTTAATCATTAATTAACCATTAGTTCATCATTAATTAACCATTAGTTCATCATTAATAAATTACATTTCATCAATAATTAACAATTAGTTAATCATTAATTAACCATTAGTTCATCATTAATTAACCATTAGTTCATCATTAATAAATTACATTTCATCAATAATTAACAATTAGTTAATCATTAATTAACCATTAGTTCATCATGAATTAACCATTAGTTCATCATTAATTAACCATTAGTTCAAACATTCAAAGCCATTACTCTTACCATTACACTAATTCATTATTAACTATTAGTTATTATCTAACCATCCTTTTCTAACCATTGCCCTCATTAATTAAAACACCAGAGCTTGTTTATTAACAAATATGAAAATAGTTCAAATTGTATAAATGTTTAATTTAAATGTAGACACACATGTTTGTAAGATCTTGAGACTTTTGGGGGAGAAAACCCACTGAAGCATCTTCCAGTTACTGAAACCAGTCAAAACGCCTGGCTAGAATCCTGATGCCTTTACTGGCGCTGCAGTCAACTTCTAAGTCTCGTTATTTAGGATGAGAGTTAAGAGAGGACAGCTTTTTGATGATTTGCACACATCTATGCTCCGATGGAGATCTCATCTCTTCTAAAGGGGTAAAGTCTTGCACCAAACCCGTTGGATTTTATATATTTTTTCCAGTGTGTTGCCCAGGTATTATATTGTATTACATCACTAAGTGACAGTGAAGGTCTCAGTGTGATAAATGTTATAAGCTAAGACTCTAAGAGGACTCCAACTCACTGAGCTCGATAATGGAATCCTACACTATTTTTAAGTGTGATGATCAGCAATAAACTGATATAGGAAGGAACACCCCTCTGACTGCATACAGAGAAAAACCCTGGAGATTATTAGATTGTTCTAGTTGGTTCAGATTTGACAGAACAGGGAGCGTTTTAGTTTTTCATTAGGGCGTTCTTTTCCTCATCTGTTGATCTTATGTTGGAGGAAGCAAACAGATTTCTCAGACTGCATCTATAATTTGTCCAAATTACCTTCCAACACCCACATGATGTATAACAAGTCAGTGATTAATTTACATGCATACATTTCTGTTGGATTCGGTAGACGTGTAGCTTTGCGTAGGACTGAGCCTGATTACACAACAGAGCTGCTGGCTTGGCTTTCTTCAAATGAAACCAATTATCTCACCTATGGGTTTCAAATAAGCATAACATTATGTAAACAATGAAGCTCAACTAATAGAAACCCAGAAAATATGACAATTACAGTCTAATGTTGTAGGGTCGGCAGAAAAATCTGTGCAGAGCATCTGAGTTCAGTCTACTCGATTGGACCATGTATTGAAGCTCCCTGTTTTAAAGGGATATTTAGGTCAGGTGACCTGTTACAGTCTAACCTGATGGGACCCAAGACACACACAAAAACCAGGTGATGAATAAAGAGGGTTTCTTTTTGACAATAACAATTAAAGGGATGTGCAGCAAGGAAATTATTACAAACAGTGTACAATGCTAATAAAATACCTGATCAATAAACATTCAGAAAATATTTAAAAAGAGTAAATAGTTATCATTTAAAAGAAACAGAAGTCTTTAAAAGTCCAAATTTAGAACCAAACAGAAGAAATCTGTAAAGGTGTGAAATAAAAGAATCAAAGTCTCTAAATTTGTATTTAAAGAATGTATTAAATCAAAGGTACTTATAAAAATGTGAATTAGGATAGCGTCTGTGACTAAGTTTAAGTTAGAACAGGAATGTGATGGATATTGATGAGTTTTGTTTTATTAAAAGGGGCAGAAAATATGAGACTTTAGCAGATAGAGGACACACCTGTTCACAACATTTATCATGTTTATAGATTTATAGCTTTTGTCCATTTTGGACCAGTGAGCTGGACCAGGGTCTGACCTCACCTGGACCAGGGTCTGATCTAACCTGGACCAGGGTCTGTCCTCACCTGGACCCGGGTCTGTCCTCATCTGGACCCGGGTCTGACCTAACCTGGACCCGGGTCTGACCTAACCTGGACCAGGGTCTGACCTAACCTGGACCAGGGTCTGTCCTCACCTGGACCCGGGTCTGTCCTCATCTGGACCCGGGTCTGACCTAACCTGGACCCGGGTCTGACCTAACCTGGACCAGGGTCTGACCTAACCTGGACCAGGGTCTGACCTAACCTGGACCAGGGTCTGACCTCACCTGGACCCGGGTCTGACCTAACCTGGACCAGGGTCTGACCTCACCTGGACCAGGGTCTGACCTCACCTGGACCAGAGTCTGACCTAACCTGGACCAGGGTCTGATCTAACCTGGACCAGGGTCTGACCTCACCTGGACCAGGGTCTGATCTAACCTGGACCAGGGTCTGATCTAACCTGGACCAGGGTCTGTCCTCACCTGGACCCGGGTCTGTCCTCATCTGGACCCGGGTCTGATCTAACCTGGACCAGGGTCTGACCTCACCTGGACCAGGGTCTGACCTCACCTGGACCAGGGTCTGACCTCACCTGGACCAGGGTCTGATCTAACCTGGACCAGGGTCTGTCCTCACCTGGACCCGGGTCTGTCCTCATCTGGACCCGGGTCTGACCTAACCTGGACCCGGGTCTGACCTAACCTGGACCAGGGTCTGACCTAACCTGGGAGGTAGGGTTGGGCGATGTGTAACTTTTGTCCAATCGTCCATCGTCAGTCCAAAAATCGACGATGGGTGATTTATTGGCGCAGTGACATGTTGACGTATTTGTGGGCGGAGCAATGTAAACACACACTAATGGATTTACCAAATTAGAACTCAGAAGTCCCAAAATTGAGGAAATAGTTGTAAAAAACACAGCGTCGCCTGTTTGGGGCTACTTTGGCTTTAAACAGACGTCTAGTGGCAGCAAAGAGCTCCAACATCGAGTGTTTACCCTTCTGCTGTGTGCTAACTAAGCTAACACAGAGCTAGCAGCTAGCTGCTGCTGCTCCGTCACCAAAATCGCTCAGAAAGACTTCAAACTGCAGCGGAGATTTATTTGATGGAAGCGACGTTCACTGAAGGGGTTTTTATTCGTATTTCAGTTTTAGTTTCATGTTGTTTTTGTCGTTTATCAGACTTAGCTGAAGACAGTTGAACACCAGATCGGTGTTATGACTCGCTAAATATTCCTAGCACCGGTAGCCGACGCGTAAACACGGTTTAACTGGAACAAAGCCAGTCTCTGATGGTTTCCTCCCCACCACACCATAGATATTATTTAGATACATTTATTTTCTGAACACAAGCTGCTGCCGTTCTCTGTCTGTCTGCTACGGGAAAAAAAAAAAAAAAAAAAAAGATAATGGCGTCTTGACCGGCTGGAGTGGAAGGAAGGATACTGGTAATCAGGTAAGTTTCATCTTTTCTCAAACTACTTTGTGACTGTCCTGCATGAGTTAGTGTAGACTAATATGTTTGATATTAGGTGACAAAGGGAAATAAGCTCCTATTGTTGGATTATCTGGCCGGAACTTTCTTTGTTATGAAGTCTCCATAAACTTGTCAGCAAGTTTATAGCAGTAGGAATAAAACTGTTGTTGAAATGGGCCATTCTGGAGGCCACTGACCAGTAACATCTCCCAGGAGGCAGTAGGTGAGTGGGGTCAGAGATGACCCATGTTCTCTGCATAGTGCCTAGGGAAGGTAGAGGTAAACGAATCATTTAGATGCTCTATAAATGATGTATTGTAATCTCTTCCAGGTGAGTATGTCAAGAACCAGAACCAGAACCAGACTGTAATAGAAGAAA
Organism: Callopanchax toddi; assembly: GCA_006937965.1. Lineage (NCBI taxonomy): Eukaryota > Metazoa > Chordata > Actinopteri > Cyprinodontiformes > Nothobranchiidae > Callopanchax > Callopanchax toddi. The sequence continues at coordinate 863,412 of SSNR01000196.1, forward strand.
TTAAAATACTTTTAACTGTAAAAGTGCTGCAGAAGGTGAGGCCTTACTCTGAACTTCATGAGTTGTCGAAGATGGAAAAAGTCTTTGCTGGGCTTTAAAAAATAAAAAAAAGTGTTCTGCATTTAGTTTCCATCCATCTCATCCTCCACAGAGGGCTGTGGGGGAGCTGGTGCCTAACTCCAGCGGTCAAGGGGTGAGAGGCGGGGGACACCCTGGACAGGTCGCCAGTCCATCACAGGCATTTAGTTTCCATTTGAGGTTATTGCTGATTTGAGTTCCAAGAAGTTTGAACGTGTCAGAGATGGAGATGGGTTCATCTTTGATGTACATGAGTTTTGGGGGAGCGGAGACATCTGGAAGTATTACCGATCAATCGGGTACCGTTTGATCCAGCAGGTCTCTGTCAGGCAGACAGTAGTCATTATTAGTTTGGATCATGAGTTCTTCATTTTGTGCTGGAGGGATCTGACATCGGACAGCAGAAGAGCTGGAAGTGGTGGCTGATAAGGTCTCCTCCTGAATCTGGCAAAGCTGCCATAGTGACCCCTTCTGGCCAACAGCTGTGTTGTAAGATGTTTAAGTTCCCAAACGTTTCCTTCAACAGCAATGTACATAAATAGTTCTTGGTCCTTATAAGTGGTCGATCTGAGGTGTAGGGCTCCGACTGGGTACTCTGGATACCACACAACATTTTACATAACGTGGACAAAAGAACAACAGACAGGATAGTGGGGCGAGCCTCACGGCTAATGTTGACTAACTCAAACACATGAGTTTGATGTGTTATTATTCAAGACTTCATGAATCATTTTGGCTTAAACTGAATGTTTTTGTCATCTTTTTGACTCTGTACATTTTGTCATAGCCTCCATCCATATCCCATCTCCCCACTTCACCACCTAATTCATCTTCCTAATTAGCGGACCTGTATTCACTTTCTAGTCATCTTCCTCGTTATGGTTTCTTCTGGCACATCCTCTATTCATGTCATACTGCCTGGTCATAGTTAGTTTCATGCATCTTTTGTTCCATTAAACCACTGGACTGTTTTGACTACCTGTCTTCACTACTTTATGTCAGCATTGGGTCCTTTTCAGCCACTCATCCATGACACAACTTGGATGAATTGGCTGTTGAAATGCGACTGAAGAGAGGGTGAGATGACAGCTGTACAGCAGAGCATGCCATTGTGGTTTGTGTAATTGTTTGAAGCTTTAGTGTTCATTCCCTGTCAGTTAATTTTATGGCAGTGGGCCACAAACCAGATGATGTAAGAAAAAAGTGACGTTTTTCTGACAGCAATGATTCAGATTCACCTCTGAATGTCAAATCAGCCCAAACAAAATCCAGTGGTGGCGGAACACAAGCCTGGAAGAGTTTTACTGGCCCCCCGTGACGGGTCAGGAGCCAGGTAAAGCTCAGTGGGTTCTGTGAAAACGGGGTGGCGTGTGACGTGTGCTTTAAACTGTTCACCGTGTAACAGAAGTTTCACCACTCAGTGTTGAAAAAGGTACAGTATTTACTATTTCCACTATCTGAAACCATGAAATGTTTTATGCTCTTTACATTTTAAATTGGTATTCTATTCATCTCAGTTATAAAGCTCCAGCTCACAACACAAGTCAGGTCAACAAACCCAGGTCACTTCAGGTCCAGATTCAGGCCAACTGACTGAAGTCAATGAAAGTTCATTGTAATTAATGTAGCGTTACCAAATACGCTATAACCTCTGACCCCTGTTGACCATCACAAACAATAATCCGTCTTTTCTCCAATAACTCGGATTATAATGACTTTTTATTATGTTTTAACCTGAATCAACATTCTTCCAAGGGTTCGGTCGTGTCAGAAGACTCCACAGGACTCTTTAGTTATAATAATAAACTTAAAGACTCTTTGTCTCTCTTCCTAAAATGACACTTTAATCTACTGCTCAGAAATGTCTTAATGATTAATGTATTTTCTTCCACAGTATTATGAATGTTTGATCCAGCTTCAGTATTATTTCATATACATACTTTGCTAAAAGGTTAAATCAATATTATTTATGTTCATACTTCATTAAGGTGAACTGTTGTTTTAAGAATCTGAGTCATGTGACCTTGTTAAAATTCCCTGATTGGCCCACGTAGTCACATGTCTTCTTTAACTGTCCTTCCATGCCCGGAAGTGTTCAGTTCTGGTCTAGACACTGATCAGACAACACGCTGTGTTGTCACCGCTACACAACTCAACCATTTTCCTAAAGTTGCCGGTCCTCCTGTACGGGTAAAAGCCCCGTCAGGCCGATGAAACCTGATTCCCTTTGAGGTCCAACACCTTCAGTCTGACGCTCTCTGACACCATGGGAATGCCAGCCTCTGACGCTCCCTGCTGGAAATAGAACCGCTAGCCTGTAGCCACGGACATCGACGCGCCCCGAGGGGACTCAACCTGCCCCCACAGGGACCAGGCGATCGTCGGGGAATCCCACCTTCAAACGGTCTCCCGTCACGCCGAGGTGATCCACGGAGCGGTCTCAGTCAGGTACCCAATCTGGTAAAGCCGACAGGCTACTTTGATAAAGCTAACAACTTTAGCTCACTCAAACCAGTAACTGATCCATCAAGTAACTCCTCCATTCAAGCCTTAATCTAAATTAAACAACCCTAGCCTAAACATCACAGGCTCAGATCATTAAAACTACTTTAAAGATCAACTTAGAACACTTTAACATCGTATTGACAAATGCTAAAGCCTTGCTACCTCACTGCTAACTGTTTGTAACTGTTTGTCCGTCTCTCTTTTGATAATAAAACTTGTAAAGTCTTATTCCGATTCAGACTTCCCTTCGTCAATATTAAAATACATAATCTACTCACTGTAACATCTGGAGAACCTCGAGTTCCTGTGAACACGGTAAGTGAAAGCTTCAGAGTACCTCCTCTGTGTCAGACTAACAAAACTTACTAGTGATTCTACAGAAGTGTGTGCTAAATAAACTATAAAAGAGTTTATAAAACGCTACATTAAATTAGACTGATTATAAAATGACAAACAAATTGCCCATTTATGTTTGACATTTATTATTTACCAGAAGCTTTGAAAAAAAGTGGTGATCCCAGCCCGGCTACCCCCCCCCCCCCCCCCCCCCCCCCCC
>SSNR01000196.1:876884-928896 GCA_006937965.1 Callopanchax toddi
CCCAGGTCTCCTCCTTCCTCAGAACTCCCAGAACTCTGCCTTCCTCAGGACTCTGCCTTCCACAGAGTCTCCCAGGCCTCTGCCTTCCACAGAGTCTCCCAGGACTCCTCCTTTCTCAGAGTCTCCCAGGACTCCTCTTTCCTCAGAGTCTCCCAGGACTCCTCCTTCCTCAGAACTCCCAGGACTCTGCCTTCCTCAGAGTCTCCCAGGGATCCTCCTTCTGCAGAGTCTCCCAGGAATCCGCCTTCCTCAGAGTCTCCCAGGACTCTGCTTTCCTCAGAGTCTCCCAGGACTCCTCCTTCTGCAGAGTCTCCCAAGACTCTGCTTTCCTCAGAGTCTCCCAGGGATCCTCCTTCTGCAGAGTCTCCCAGGACTCTGCCTTCCTCAGAGTCTCCCAGGGATCCTCCTTCTGCAGAGTCTCCCAGGACTCCGCCTTCCTCAGAGTCTCCCAGGACTCCGCCTTCCTCAGAGTCTCCCAGGACTCTGCCTTCCTCAGAGTCTCCCATGACTATGCCTTCCTCAGAGTCTCCCAGGACTCTGCCTTCCTCAGAGTCTCCCAGGACTCTGCCTTCCACAGAGTCTCCCAGGACTCTGCCTTCCACAGAGTCTCCCAGGACTCCTCTTTCCTCAGAGTCTCCCAGGACTCCTCCTTCCTCAGAACTCCCAGAACTCTGCCTTCCTCAGGACTCCGCCTTCCTCAGAGTCTCCCAGGACTTCTCATTCCTCAGAGTCTCCCAGGACTCCGCCTTCCTCAGAGTCTCCCAGGACTCCGCCTTCCTCAGAGTCTCCCAGGACTCCCCCTCTCTCAGTCTCCCGGGACTCCCCCTTTCTCAGTCTCCCGGGACTCCGCCTCAGAGTCTCCCAGGACTCTAGACCTAGATCCAGACCCGGGTCCTCCAGAACCGGATCCAGTCCCGGGTCTCCCTGAACCGGATCCAGACTTGGGTCCTCCAGAACCAGATCCAGACCCGGGCCCTCCGGAACCTGACCCTGATCCTCCTGTGCTGTGCCTCCATACTTCTTTTCTGTCCTTCTGGTCCTCCTTCCTGGTCCCACGCCCTCCCACCCTTGTTGGTCCTCTTGGTTCGTCCGGGTTCCGCCCCTGGGAGGGGGGGGGGGCGGGGGCTCTTTCACATCCTGTTCCTTTGGTGCCCTCTGGTGTCCTGTCTTTTGTATTAATCTTTCTCCTCTTGTTGTTTTCACAGGTATTCCTTGTTGTCATCCAGCCCACCTGTGTCTCGTCTTCGTGGTCACCTCCCTCCTTATTTAAGCTTCCCTGTCTTGTCATTGTTTGTCGGTTCTACTGTGTTTTTGTCCTCCTCGTTTGCCGTCTCTTTTCGATTAATAAAACCTCATTTTGGATTTACAACCTCCTTCTGCTGCCGTTCCTCCTCTCATCTTGCATCTTGGGTCCTCCACAAAACGCAAATCCTAACAAAAGGTGCCATCCCTAGGGGGGTTGGGGGTGCATCAACACGGTTGGGACACAGAAGGGGGGCGCAGCAAAATCGTTTGTGAACCGCTGCTCCAGATGTTAAAACAAAACCCATGATAAGGCCCTCTTCTTTTATAAATGACCAAACCAGCAAATGTTGATGTCTGTGTTTAATGAAACCAGGGAATGTGGTGATCAGTTGTCTTTTTTCTGCATGAAGTCCCCAAATAAATACCACTGGAGAAGATCTGATCATGACCAAACACATGGTCACACTGGAGGAACCACAGTGAACCTTTTCAGATGAAACGCTCTCCTGTCATTGGCACATTTAGCTCCTGTGCAGAAGGCTTTTTCTTCTCATCCATCCTGTCAGAGGGGCTTCAGGCAGCGGCTGGTGTTTAATGTATGTGTTGTGTCTCTGCTGTATTCTGAGCTCTCTCTGTGAACATCATCTTGACGGTTCTTTGCTCTCACTGTTATATAAATTGGACTATTTTGGCAATAAAGGCTTTTCTGACCATGAGGAGAATACTTGCTATTTTTAAATATTGTCTTGCTTTCCCATTTTATGCATATTTTCTACATTCTGGCTATTGCCAGTTTATACATCATATCAAACAATTTATTATTCAAAGCAATCTGAAAACTTTGTTCCCAAATTAGAGTAAGGTCTACCTAAGGTATGAGTTGCAACATAATCTTATCTGGCACCACTGATAATGAGGCTAGTGAAATTCATGTCAGGCCCTTTTACAGAGACAATAAACGACAGAGAGTATCAATGAGTAGAACTGAAGTCTGAATTAACACGAATCAAACTCATTATCCTCCAGCTCATTTAACCATCTTCTGAAACCGTTCTGTTCTGTTTAGGGCTGTGGAGCTGCTGGAGCAGTGTGTTCAAGAGTTCATCATAGAGCCCGCACGCACACACACACACACACACACACACACACACACACACACACACACACACACACACACACACACACACACACAAAGACAAACCACCTCACACTTCAAAGCTCATGCATTAACCAGGCTTAGGCTTTAGACTGGTGGAGGAGACTAGCTGGCTACAGTTCAAACCATTACATCACCATGACAAAACTATCAGTAAATGAATCTTCATTTAGGGTGGAGTGACTTTATTCATCTGAATCTAACTGGTAAAATTAACCTTACAGGAAATAAATAAATCACATAATTATACTACTACTAGTACCAGTACTACTATTACCACCACTATTACTACTACCACTACTACTATTACTACCTGTATTATTTCTACAAGTACTATTTCTAGTAAGTAGAAAGTAAAGTAGGTAAAGTTTATTTATCTAGCACCTTTCACAAAGAAGAAGCACGACGTCCCTCACAAAACATCTACATGTTATCGTGCTCCCTTGAGCTAAATGCAGATTATACACAGCGCTTACAGTACGTATAATGGATAGACCGTTTAGTTTCATTTTTATGGTTCTTTTAAAACTATTTTGTGATCCCAGTCGTCTTCTTCTTCCTCCTGTGAGACTGGTGGGGCGGCGCCCTAGCGCCCCCTATTGACGGGCTGCCACTGGTAGGCGCTCAACCAAACTCACTCTTGGCATTTTGGGTAAATTGGGTGGTGGTGGCCTGGGATAGTATTGAATTCCCGGCATGAGATATTGTCCCAGTCTGCCCCTGGTGTGTTAGTAGAGACTGTTAGAGACGTGGAACACTAAAACAAGACGAATTACTTCCTTCTACCTCAGGAGGCCACTAGAGAACCTTTATTTTTCTAATAAATGCCGTCCAAGGAATGTAGTGAAATATTTCAAATTATGAAACAAAAAATGCATATAAACCATTTTTTCACCGGCTAGAATATTTCCATCTAGCTTTGTATAAGTTTTCATGTTCTACTAAAGACTCACACTGGTTCCTCTTGGGAATTAAAAGTGCAGTGAAGATTTTGTGAGCCTACAGAAAAGAGAATTTACTGTTGCAGTGGGTTCATCTTCAGGTCACAGCCCCTCATCAGGTGAAATAAATCTCACACATTCCTCAGAATCCACCTTTCAGGTGGAAGCAAACAGAATCGTTAGTAAAAATGAGGTCAAATTTAAAGTCAAATAAATAACCTGTTTTCTGTTTCCCCTTGGTGCTTTGTGGGTCATCTGACCTCATTCATTTCAGCTTGCCCCCAGCCTATTGGGTGCTTAGATATCCCTGGATCATGACTCTTAAATCTCTTTTCTCCAGTGCCCCATGTTTTCTGGCAATGATTTTATTGAAAGAGAGCAGAATGATGGATAAGTCCTGTTCCCAGGATCCCCTGCCCTGGGAACGTATCATCAGTGTCAGGCTTGGCGAGCAGCTCAAGGTGATGGGTGTCAAGGGCTAAAGCAGCAGTGCAGAGAGGGGGAGCTGGATCACACCAATAATGGTTCCCTCTCATCATGACTGCGACTGCCCGTGGCTCACAGTGACCTCTCTGCGCAGTCAGTCATCACTTAGCTTTGAACTCAGAACCATCTGCTTTTTCTGCTTGATTCTATTAAACAAAGAATTTGACACTTCACATAAAAGCAGAGGTCCAAGTCTTGACATGACTCTTTTACAGCTTTACTTCAAACCGGACCACCTGCTCCATTTTCTTTATAGCTGTAAACAGACACAGCATTTATAATGTTTGTCTCCATTATCAGCTCGATCTTTGACAGGAAAACAAAGAAAAACATTTGATTTTGTTCACAAAAGTGTTTCACTTTAATTTTAAGTTGCAGCAAAAATATAATTTTAACCAGTTTGTGCTCATGTTAATTAGGGAAATCTGAATCATTACAGAACAAGAGGCATTACAACTGGTGATGCCAGCTCAGCATTTTACCACAAACTAAAGATGTTTTCACACCTTTAGCTAAGTTCCTCCTGTTTACTCTTTCCTGTTGATGAACAACTCTCCGGTGCTCGTTTATCCTGGAGCCTATGAGGAGGAGGATCTTTCAATACATTTTATTCTGGGTCACTTATACAGGAAGTTATTCAAGTGATAAGTTTAACACTGATTTGATATAAACAGACTGTCATTGAATCTTAACAAAATTAATTTTATGTTGTTTAACGACAGAAAAAACAATGTGTCAATAAAAATAGACAGAATGGAAAGTCGACACATTTTTAGGATGAAGATCTGACCTGGAAGTAGGGGTGTGTATTGGCAAGAATCCAGTGATACGTATGCATCGTGATACGGGGCAACGATACGATATATCGTGATATATCACAATACTACAAGCAATACGATCTTTATTATTTTAACTGATGAAATACTGTTGAAGCTGAACAGAAATGTTTTTTAATTTTATTTAGTATATTGCACTTGGTGCTTTTGTTTTCAAGAATGTCAGAATTAAATTGGCTTACAGCTCATACGCACACATCACTGGGGCTAATTTATGGTGGGAGCTGTTTAGAGGTCTGCTAACAACAGTGTTGGGCAAGTTACTTCAAAACTATAATGGAGTATTTATTATGTTACTGTCATTTTACAGTAATTTGTTACATTACAATATTACTTCTTTTTAAATGTAAGGCATTACACTACATCTAGATCTACATCTACATCTAGATGTAGTTCATAAGACTCAATGAGTGTCATGAATGATTCCACATCCAGTGAAGGTGATGTGATGGATACATCCAACTATCTGGATAGAAATCTATCCATTCATCTGTTTATTATATCCATCATCCATCCATCCATCATCATCATATACAGAATATAGAAATGTATACACATATATCTCTGTGCACAAACTCCCCATTCATTAGTTTGACTCTAACTGCTTCGATCGCCTCTCCTCCTCCTGTCTCCCTCCTCCTGTCTCCTCCTCCTCCTGTCTCCTCCTCCTCCTCCTGTCTCCTCCTCCTCCTCTTCCTGTCTCCTCCTCCTCCTCTTCCTGTCTCCTCCTCTTCCTGTCTCCTCCTCCTCCTCTTCCTGTCTCCTCCTCCTCCTCTTCCTGTCTCCTCCTTTCCCCTCCTCCTCCTCCTGCTCCTCCTCTTCCTGCCTCCTCCCCCTCCTCTTCCTGTCTCCTCCTCTTCCTGTCTCCTCCTCCTCCTGTCTCCTCCTCCTCCTCTTCCTGTCTCCTCCTCCTCCTCTTCCTGTCTCCTCCTCCTCCTCCTCCTCCTCTTCCTGTCTCCTCCTCCTCCTCTTCCTGTCTCCTCCTCCTCCTCTTCCTGTCTCCTCCTCTTCCTGTCTCCTCCTCCTCCTCTTCCTGTCTCCTCCTCTTCCTGTCTCCTCCTCCTCCTCTTCCTGTCTCCTCCTCCTCCTCTTCCTGTCTCCTCCTCCTCCTCTTCCTGTCTCCTCCTCCTCCTGTCTCCTCCTCCTCCTGTCTCCTCCTCCTCCTCTTCCTGTCTCCTCCTCTTCCTGTCTCCTCCTCCTCCTCTTCCTGTCTCCTCCTCCTCCTCTTCCTTCCTCCTCCTCTTCCTGTCTCCTCCTCCTCCTCTCTCCTCCTCCTCCTCTTCCTGTCTCCTCCTCCTCCTCTTCCTGTCTCCTCCTCTTCCTCTCTCCTCCTCCTCCTCTTCCTCTCTCCTCCTCCTCCTCTCCTCTCTCCTCCTCCTCCTGTCTCCTCCTCCTCCTCCCCCCTCCTCCTCCTCCTCCCGCCTCCCTCCTCCTCTTCCTGTCTCCTCCTCCTCCTCTTCCTGTCTCCTCCTCTTCCTGTCTCCTCCTCCTCCTCTTCCTGTCTCCTCCTCTTCCTGTCTCCTCCTCCTCCTGTCTCCTCCTCCTCCTCTTCCTGTCTCCTCCTCCTCCTCTTCCTGTCTCCTCCTCCTCCTCTTCCTGTCTCCTCCTCTTCCTGTCTCCTCCTCCTCCTGTCTCCTCCTCCTCCTGTCTCCTCCTCCTCCTGTCTCCTCCTCCTCCTCTTCCTGTCTCCTCCTCCTCCTCTCTCCTCCTCCTCCTCTTCCTGTCTCCTCCTCCTCCTCTTCCTGTCTCCTCCTCCTCCTCTTCCTGTCTCCTCCTCTTCCTGTCTCCTCCTCCTCCTCTTCCTGTCTCCTCCTCCTCCTCTTCCTGTCTCCTCCTCTTCCTGTCTCCTTCTCCTCCTCTTCCTGTCTCCTCCTCCTCCTCTTCCTGTCTCCTCCTCTTCCTGTCTCCTCCTCCTCTTCCTGTCTCCTCCTCCTGCAGCTTCCTGTTACAGCGCACGTTGTCCTCTGCTCTGTGCACGAGAGAGTTAACTCTCCAATTAATGATTTGGAGAATCCCGTTAGCTAGTCTGTGACTATTTATCATGAAACTTCTTCTCGGCTTGCTTTAGTTTCCTGAGTGTTGCTCTCATGTTTTACCGGGTCTAGTTGACTTGGCACTGAGTTCTGAGTCCGGATCGAACGGACTCGTTCTCCGCTTTTCTACAACGATTGGCTGAAACTGCTTCACCACCAGTGTTGCCACAGTTACTTTGAAAAAGTAATCCGACTACTGATTACTGATTACTCCCTTAAAAAGTAACTTAGTTACTTTACAGACTACTTGACTTTAAAAGTAACTAAGTTAGATTACTAGTTACTTTTTTAGTTACTTTATTAGTGACATTCAGCTGCCGATGACTCCTCCCCTGCCTCGACATTAAAATAACCTCCAGTTTGACTAAAACACAGAAGTGAATTTTAACATCAAGTCAACAAAATGGATCTCCTGATATTAAAGTTGAACTTCCAAACTATTTCCTGAAAAAAATACTTGGTTTTATGAAATATAAATTAAAGACAGTCTTTCTTGACCTGACATTTAACACTTTTATGGCAAAACTACCTTTTATAAAATAACTTGTTTATTACTGTAACTATTAAATTCATTTTAACATGTTTTATTAACATCAGAACATTTGAATGAACATTAGAACAAACCTTAATGTTATCATCTTTATCTGACACTAACTCTAAATCCTGACTGTATTTATTCCAGATAGAAAACGATCATCTCTCTCCTCCATAGTTTCTGTTTGTGTTGCTGCAGCTGGTTTTTACAGGATTTACCTGAAATCCAGGTCAACCCTAACCCTACCTGACCCTCTTTTCTAAATATACTTTTTGGAAAAAATTTTGTTTGACAACTAAATCTCATCTTTTAGAAAGATTTATTTAATTATTTTTACAAATAAAAAAAATTGAATTTAAAGTAAAGTAAAATTCACAACTATGACTAAAATTAATAATCTAGCTCCTGTCATCAGCTGTTCTTTAGACTCACCTGTTAGTTCCTTAAAACCGGAGGCTTTTAGGACCATGAGGAGCTAACATCAGCTCTTGTTTACCGACTGCTGCGTTTGTCTAAGGATGCATCAAAACGTCTCTTTAGTTGCTGGTGAAGGTTCTCAGACATCCAGGTCATGATGATAATCCAAAAAAGGCCTGGCGCTGCTTCAGTCCAGCTGTTTGGAGCTACGGCTACATTCAGGCTGCTAATGCTAGTCTGCTCGTCGGTTCTCCGTTTGTTCTCAGTCTACACTCCTTAACAAAGTCTAGACCCCGAAGATAAAACAAAGCTGTTGTATCAGAGGAGTTTACAAAAATAATGCCCGGATATTCAGGTAAATACGCTAAGGTATCACAGGTCACGTGACTCCTCCTCCAGCTGGAGACTACTCAGCTGTGCTCGTGTTGAAAACGTGACTCCACCTCATGCTGGGAACGAGACACAACGCCGCTCACAGAGATGCAGGAAGAAAATAAATATTTTAAGGAAATGGACAAAGATAGTAATGCAAAGTAACACACAGTGGCTCGAAAAAAATAACTTTAATCAGATTACTGGATTGGAATTAGTAACGCGTTAGATTACTCGTTATTGAAAAATGACGTAATTTTAGAGTAACGCGTTACAAAGTAGCGCGTTACTGGCAACACTGTTCACCACGCTGCGTCATCGTGCACATTAGCCACGGAACTCGCATGTCTGCAGCTTTTTGCGTAGTTTTAGAGTGGCGAGTTATACCGGCGTTAGCATCAGCACTAGGATTAGCATTAGCATCAGCACTAGGATTAGCATTAGCATCAGCACTAGGATTAGCATTAGCATCAGCACTAGGATTAGCATTAGCATCAGCAGCAAACACAGGTCGGTAAAACTAAAAACGCTAGAGAATGACAATAAATGTGGCTGACAGATTTTACTGACCCACAGATTATTATGGGTGTATTTTTACACATTTCTCATCTCTTACTTTTATGTCTGTCATGCAGCACTGAACGGGAGACGTGTCCATCACAAAACAATGCACAGCTGGAACTCGGAACAAAATATTAGTTCCGCCCATAAATTATTAATAAAAAAGTAAATATTGTGCTTTTACAATATCAATATAATATTGTGACATGAAATATCACAATATATCACTAAATGGATTTTTTCTTACATCCCTACCTGGAAGTCACATACCAGTGGTGTCTAACCCTGGCCCTCGAGGGCCAGGATCCAACATGTTTTAGAGCAGCGGTGCCCAAACTTTTTCCCTCAGAGGGCCAAAATGAAAATCTATCAGAGAGCCGCGGGCCGAATGTAGTATTTATAAAATACAAATACTAATGATGAAGTATAGAACACTACTTTTTATTCATTTTGCAATTATTTAACCATCCTTTTTGTTTAAAGAACATTAATCAAAATATGACATATACCAGCGGTAAGTCACATATAGGCATTTAGAACAAACAACTGACTTTGTTATTTGTAATCATGTGTAGTGCTAGCAGCTAGCAGCTCCCTGGTCTTTTTCTTTCAGGCATCACCTTTGCCTTGTGACAATCCTGCCTGCTTTGTCTCATAGCGTCGACGAATATTATACTCCTTGAGTACAGAAACGGAATGGTTACAAATAAGGCAGACCGCTTTACCGTTGATATCTGTAAAAAATAGTCTTCCTCCCAGCATTTTTAAAAATGCCTTTAGTCTGTGTGCCACTGAGGACGACGCTCCATGTTGATAATAGCTGCTTAGGCTAGTAGCCAGAGGGTTACCCGTGAGCTTGGAGCAAGTTTGATCTAGTCTGGTCCAGCAGCAAAGGCTCATGGGAGATTACATACATTGACAAAAAATAGCTATTTGTGGTTTTATAAAGTGTGCAAATGTACATGCGTGCATAAATCTACTCTAACTGTCCCTTGTAGTTACTTGTATTTCAATTTTGATTTTAAATTGTGACTTTTCTAAGATTTTGTTGGCACCATGAGTCAGGGCTGTCCCAATATAGAGTCATTGGGCCCGTTCACGTAATGTTGAATTGGCTGAGGGAAACAGTGAGTTTCTGGATTACTGGTCAATGTTCACCCAGCATCCAGGGAACCCCACAGAGGGCCAGGAGGGCCAAATTAAATAATCGGTGGGCCAACTTTGGCCCGCGGGCCCCACTTTGGGCACCCCTGTTTTAGAGGTTTTTCTGCTTCAACACACCTGATTTCAGTCAATAGGTGATTAAAGGCCTTCTGCAGAACAGGTGATTCACCCATTGAATCAGGTGTGTTGGATCAAGGAAACAAAACAAAACATACTGGATGGAGGCCCTGAAGGACAGTGTTTGGACAGAAACACAACTTAATATTGACAGTCAGCTTTCTTCTGACACCACAAACACATCAATCATCTCTAACTAACAGTCAGATCATTAATGTTACAATTCAGACAACAACCACTAACCAAGCAAGTCATGACAATCAGCTCCACTAATGAAGTGAATTAACAACAAAATAAAGTCAAATCCACTGATATGTCCCATCAGAATAAGTTAAATTACCATTTTAGGACACTCATACAAAACTCCCATAGAGCTCTGTGTGTTTTAAGGAAAAGTAACAAAAAACTCCTCAAAACTGATTAAACTACATGAACCAAAGTATTCAGTCAACAGTATCAGTGTTCCTCTAACATTCAGCCACAACAATAACAAAGACATGTTGCTGTTTATGGTAGAAATTCACTCATCAGTACCTAGAACAGCAGGCCTCTGCCATTTGCTGATAGGCGTTTTAAATAGGAAAATCCACGACAGACATATTGTTAATGAAAGAAAAGAAAGAAAGAAACAAAGTCACTCACCATCCAGCTGATTAAATCAGGACACATGGAGTCAATCGGCTTAGTTGTCACAAGCTATCAAGAAAGAATCTTTGAATAAATATCCATTTTGTTTCCTCCATAACTCCACAAGCTAACGCTTCCAGGTCAAATTCCTCATCTGAGGTAAGACTCCAGTCTTCTGCGCATGGCTTGAATGCTAAATCCTGCAACCCTGGCCTCTCCTATACTTTGTATTGAAGGGGGGTTCCAGTGCGCATGCACCACTATGCATAGGTCTATTAGTAAAGATGGTTGCGCCCGAAGCATGCGCAGTAGACCCCAAAGAAACAGGAAGTACATCACATGACCTTTCAGTCTGGTAAAAAATAGTGAGAGAACATTTTAAAACTACACCTGAATGCAGATTATACACAGTACTGATAATATATATAATGGATGGATCCTTTAGTTTTATTTTCATGTTTGTTTTTTTATATTTTGTGATTCCTATCCTCTTCTTCTTCCTCTTGGACTGGTGGGGCGGCGCCCTAGCGCCCCCTATGGACGGGCCACCACTGATTTCCACAAGCTCAAATGTTTTCAGGGAACTTTCCATGCAGATTTGCCTCAGCTGCATTCCTGACTTGTGTTCTTTATTACCCTTTGTTATATCTCTACAAGCATGTAAGAGAAAGTTGTTTTTATTTAAACAAGTTGATCTGAAACTAAACTTTAACACAGTAATTCTATAAACGGCTGATTGGTCAGAGTGGGATGAGTCTCTGCACACGGCACACCTCCATGTTCTCTGAAGAAGAAACCGGTTCAGGAATTTGCAGGCATGGACAGGAAAATACGATATGTGGAAATCCCATCCATGTACAAGAACTGCACATAAATTATAAATCCAAGAGGCCTGTTTTACAATGCTCCAGCATGGGTTTCTTTACTGGGAGTTTTGTAGTCCACAGCTGTTCTTGTTCTGAAAGGCTCCTTCTGAAAACACCTCAACACTCAGAGAGACACAAACCCTCGGTGTGTATTGATCCGTCTGCACTTAGGACAGGGTTAACGTCACTGCAGATTCACACAGAACTTTGATGACAAACAGCTGATCCAGCCCTCCTTAGGGGGACGGTCCCTGCAGTGAGAATCACAATGAAACCACATACATTGGCATCCCTACAAAAGACTTGTCCTGTCAACAAATCCTCATTTTGAAAGCTGAAATCAGCTCCTCTTGAACATGACAATGACTTCACTGGACTCCAGTGGCCTCGAGTCACCAGATCTCAATCCAGTCTAGAACCTTTGGGATGTGGTGGGAGATTCACTTCATGGATGTTCAGCCAACATATCTGCAGAAACTCTTTGATGTTGTCATGTCAGTAAGGACCAGGGTGCTCATTTATAAAACTAGCTTACGCACAAAATGGGCCTGAAAGTTGCGTAGGTCACTTTTTACGCAAACTTTGGGATTTATGAAAGAAAACGTAACAGAAAAATGTGGCAACTCTAAGCAAACTTTAGACCTTGCGTAAGCACATGTTGGAGAGGTGAAACCAGTCAGAGCAGCTGGTGAGATGAAAAATGTTGAATTTATGACACAATTAAAGACTTGTAGACCCTCACACACACAGAACCAACAATCCTTCTCTAAAAAGAATAAAAATTAAAATCTGAATGAAAATCTGTCTCATTTATAATAATATCCATTCTGTTCATCCAGTGGTCTTCAGATTATAGAACAGCTGCTCTGATTGGAGCATTAATTGTGATTTCTGAGACTTAGGAATCCTGCAGGGACACTTGTGCGTAATGCGCTGGATGAGCTGCAGCTCAGCCAGTAGTCAGACTCCGGATGAATGGGAGAGAGTTTTTAGAGATTTCTAGATAATGACTGGACGATCGATCAGCTGATAGAGTCATTAGAGCATCCTATGGATCAACTGGGTCCAGTATTAGATCAACAGAACCATCAGAACCAGTAAAACCCGGTGTCACCGGCCGTTCTCGGGTTTCAACCAGCGATTGATCCAACAGGTTGACTGTTTAATAGGATGAACAGCATGACGTGTCTTCCCCTTTGGATTCCATTAAATGTTGTCATTAAACGTTTCTCTGAGATCTCAGATCTACACCATCTCTCTGTCAGTCTGACAGTCAGACTGACTCTCTGCACGTCGTGTCTCTGACCCGTCAACATTTCACCTCCTAATCAAACATTTTCCCGTCCATCCACCACAAGCACCTGGAGCTTCAGCCTCTGTAAAATCTATACTATAGATATATATTCTATCAACTATAGATCCCTCTGGGACCTGTAAAACTGCAGCATCATCGCCAAAAATCATCCTAAAAAAAGCGTCCTAATTTATAAAAAACAGGCCTGAAAGGTGCGTCACTTTCTCCGCAAACTTTGGGATTAAACGCACAATTTGGAGAAGGGAAACCTGGTGAGCTGAGTTATAAAATGATTCATTTAAGAAATGATTTCAGACTGTGGGCCGCGCGCGTACACACACACACACACACACACACACACATGAACAGATGCAGATGCAGTCTGCTGCCGCTGAGCTCATCTCTGAGCGTTCAGCGCTCAGCGACCTGTCACTCAGAGCGCTTCACCTCCGCAGCGCAACAATCAGTGGAGGATGAACAATTAATATATTATTTTAAATGAATGAAAATTAAATGCCATTAAAAATGTTATAAATACAAGGTTTTTTTTTTAATCATTAGGCTAAATGACGGATAAAAATAGATTATGACTGATTTTTTGTTCGGGGTCTAACTGGCTCAAACGTGTAGCCTGATCTCCTAAATCTTTATTTAGCTGATAACCACCGTCTTCATCAGAATAATTCTGACTGACTAGCAGAAGTTTCTGATGCTACATCTGACTCTGATGAAGTGTTCTCTGCCATAGTTTTAACCTTTTCCTGTTTGCTCTCTGAAAGCTATGCCTGGTATGACGTAAGTGGCCGGGGCGGGGGCAAACACTGTATTTTTTTCCGGAGACGTTTACAAAAATAGCTTTTTCTTAAAATCCAGCCTTTGGAAAAATGTTGTTTTTTGGCCAAAGGATATTTGAATACTTTTTACACGTGTCATTACAAGGAAAATCCCCTCTGGCCAGTACCTTTAAATACCATACCATACCAACTTTATTTATAAAAGCGCATTTAAACACAGCGTGTCAGCTGACCAAAGCGCTGCACAGCACGAATTAAAACCCCCCAATAGATCTTATAAAACACAATAAAACAACCAATAAAAGCAATAACAACACAATACAACAATAAATACAATTAAAAAACCCTTAAAAACATTAAGAGCCAACTAAAACAAGTTTCTATCTAAAGCCAGCTCGTAGTAGTGGGTCTTTAAACGTGATTTGAAGGCAGCGATGGACGATGACTGGCGGATAGTAATGGGCAGTGCATTCCAGAGGACGGGGGCCACATGTACAAAAGCCTGAGTCCACAGACCTCAGTGAGAGTGGAAGAGAGTTCCAGAGCCTAGGAGCCTAGGTCCAGCAGGATCCTGACACAATCCCATCACATGACCCTCTGAAGGGTCAAAGCTCTACTGGGAGGCTCGCCATCAACAGAATCACCCATCAGCCTTGGTGGACACAAAACTGGAGATTCACTATTGAAGTAAAAGAAGACTTGACCTGCATTTACAAAACAGACTTGTAGTCCAGTACGGGTGGGGTGGGGGTGGGGGGGGTCGAGCGTGCACTGAAACAGGAAGTAAATGGCGGGCTGTGCAACCGGCCCATGCTGGTCCGGATCGTCCCAAAGTTACCGTTACCAGGAAAAAGCCTGATGCCCAGTCCAGCCAGGTCCACATGCAGACCCAGGTCAGGTGCTGTGGCTCTGCACCCAGCTATCTGATGTTATCTGATAACATGCTGCTTCAAAATGACCAACACACTCCTTTAATGATGTCAGCTGATTTACTCACTGACACATGAACTCCCACAGACGACTTTAAAAACCAGACTTGTGTCTGTGAGGTTTGCATTTTGCTGTATGATCATTTATATTTGAGAATGTGTGACGTTTGAGTGGTTCAAAAAGCTTTTGTCAAACACATAGATCTTTTATTGAGATGTGAAACATCTGTCACATCCTGAATAAATACATCAAACTGCTGAACTGAACTCTAAGTGACTGAATCCTCAGATGCACTAGAGGAGCAAATTCTACATGAGTGTATTTAACCAGAATCAGAGCTATCAGGGCGGGCAGCTTAAAAACAAAATAAATAAAGAATAATGCAAATGCATTGTTGGGATTCAGGAAGGATGCACGGCGTCTGCAGGAGATTAGCAAAAATCAATGTCCCTTATGGGGCTTGTTTCCATCAGACGCTATCAGGATTACAGCTTTTTCAAATACAACTTCAATAAAGTAGCAGATCAACCGTTTGATGAGCGTGGAGCTTTGGAAGGCGGTGTCACTGAGCAGCTTCACCAGGTATGGCTTCATTGCCCTCATTCATACTGTACTCTGCTGGTGGGATTAGCTTCAAATCCTCTCGCTGACTGAAATCCTGTGTAGGGAGCGCTGTCAGGGAACCTGCTGCAACTGTTTCTATTTTTATTCCTTCTGCTCCTCACCAGCCTTGGTGGAAAACATCAAAGCACATTTTAGTTCAGCAAAAAGGAAACCTAAAGCTCATTTATGACTGCTGCACAGTCAAATTAATTATTCATTCAGATTACCACCAACAGGAGGAAAGACACACAAACAGAAATTCTCTGAGAGGGGCAGATACTGAGAGTGGTGGAGGCTGTTTCTGTCCCCTGAAACTCTTCTAAACACGTCCCCAAAGACCACAGTGTTCAACACGTCCTCACTCTGAGGTGTTTTTAAGAAGATTAGGTGTTTTAGGCAGACACAGATGAACCAAGTTACACCCCAGTGACGTTAGAGGATCATGCATTCACCGTCTCTGATGGGGAGTTGGAATGCTGACAGGACAAACAATATCAAGATCACATCGGTGAGTTCGACTCACAGAGACGTTTAAATCTAACAATCAGACGCGCTGTTAACACGCTAATGGGGACTTAGACTGGAAACTACCTAACCCTGTGATTTAACTCCGCGTGTTGTGTTTTAAACACATCATAAATATTTTCACCCACACTCTTCTCCACTGCAGCCCACGATGTTGACTTGACACCAGCTGCATTTCTGTGCAACACTGCTGGAAATGCAGTAAAAGCTTTCCATCTGCAGCCCTTTTTCCTGCTGCTTCAGTGAACGTGGATGGGTTTCCTATCTCAACTCTTCAGTTCACCAAGAACAGAGACAGAAAAGTGAACAAGCTGCTTCACAAATATGAACTGGTAGAGAGTGACTGCAGTGTTAAGGCTGTGGCACCGCATCACTCACGCCTGAGCTGTGACTTTATAGGAACCAGGACCGGAGTGGGACTCAGACGGACCACTTTAGATCACCACCTTATTAATCAAATCAAACATCTAGAACTTTATTTGTTAAGTCAACAACAGTTACATCAATAGTGCACTGTTCTGTAAAGTCAGGGTATTTTCTTAAAATGTTTTCAATTCAGGTGTAGAAGGAGCTGAGCCAGAAAGCAAAGCTCTCGATTTACCGGTCGGTCTACGTCCCAGTCCTCCCCTCTGCTCAGAGCTTTGGGTAGTGACCGAAAGAACGAGATCACGGATACAAGCGGCCGAAATGAGTTTTCTACGCAGGGTGGCCGGGCTCAGCCTTAGAGCTCAGACATCCAGGACTCAGAGAAGAGCTGCTGCTCCTCAGGATTCAGGATCAAAAACATAAGGCCAATCAGAAGGGAGGGTTGTGCATATCATTAATAATAATAATGAGGAAACCTGCTGTTTCCAGCAGACCTACGAATCAGCAAACTTCTGCATCAGAGAATAGAAGCATCAGAGCTTTGTTCTTCATAAGAATGACTCATAAGGCTTTGATTTACACTGGAGAACACTGCAAAGGTATAAAAAACAAGTAGATCACACCTTTAAGGGTCGTCTTATATTCAGACACATACGTTAAAATGAGTCTCAGATTTCTGCAGGTTTATCTCACTAGCTTGACTTCTGACTGATTAAAGCTGTTACACATTAAAATGCAGATTGAAGTGACCATGTGGCGTTTTATTCAATCACATTGTCTGATTGGCTGCACACAATGTGTGGATTAGAAAGAGGGAGTAGTCTTGAGTGCACTTGTTTTGCATAATTCCTGGAACACAGCAGCTGAAGCCGCCTTGAGGAGCAGAAGTGTTTAGCTGTGTTTAGTGTAAACCAGCCACGGGGTTGGATCAGGAGCCCAGTCAGCCTCGTTCAACATATGAGCTCACACGGAGAGCGGCTCGGATCACATCTCCTGCTGTCGCCAACACGTTTCAGGTTTTATTCTGTCTCTGACTTACATAGCTCTGACATAGCTGCTGGCCATGTTAGACAGCATGCCCAGATGTGACATTCAAAGGGAGGAAATATGCCTGTTGCTTTCAAACAGGCCAGAGCAGGTGTTTGTGTGCAGCTCAAAGACACCACCAAAAGAACACAGACCCTCCTGCAGTTTGCTCCTTATCAGCTGTTAGCACAGCGCCTCAGTGCGCCTGACCAACTGGATACGAGCCATGGCCGCCTCGTTCTGTCCTCTGCTGTCTGTCCGTCTCAGTCTGTCCCTGCTTTGATCATGTTTAGCTTTGGTGTGAATCACACAAGAATATGCACTAACATGCAACCCACACAAATTCTGTGCACACATTCACCCCTCACACAAACACACACGTGTGAAGCTTAGAGTCCTCCAACACTTGAGCGTTCCTCCACATCGACAGGAATCCAGGTGGGAGAGAGGTGTGTGTTCCCTGCTGAAAGAAATGCCTTCTTTTTCCTCAAGTGCTGTAATCCCATTATAGTTTAAAGTGCGCTAGCTTGCAGAATTTTGTGTGTGCACGTGTGTGTCACAACTTTAACTATGTAAAGATGTCACCGTCAACAAAACACAGCTGCTCTTTGATGAAATCTGCAGTCAGTTGTTGTCAGAGGCTGCTTTGAACAATCAGAGTTTTCACCTAAACACAAGACTCAACATCCTCTCAGATCTCCCATGAGGGGGTCCCTGGTGTCCAGAGAAGAGCTGTCCCGAAGCCCGTCCTCATCGCTCACACAGTTCAGTCTGGATGACACTAGAAATGACCAGCTTTATTATCAAATGATAACAATAACCTGTAGAGCCACAACAGCTCTTATTGGACACATTTATTGCCTTTTTAAAGTGATATTTGGGTAAAGTATGAATAAATCCTGAGAGGACGTTCTGAGGCTACAGACACTCAGTGAGACACACGGAGAGGACACCAGCGCCATGACTGGGCGTGTGACTGACTCAGGGTTGAATTTTGTTGTCCATCAAGAAATCCCCTCATATCCTAGTAGCTAAAGATAAACAATGAAGTTAAATGATTTATGACCTGTTAGTGGCCTGACTTCCTCCTGGTCCACATGGACTTGGACCACCACCTGCTTGTGCAGGTCAGATGTCTCAAGTGGGACAGAGGGAAATAACATGAGGGTTTGGACTTTTGCCTCAGACAAACGACTTCTCGTGCCAATTATTAGTTTGTCCTTCATCATCCACTGCATCAGCCCCTCTTTTATCAACATCATCGTCATTATTTGGCTTTTTGATGAATCTCCAGACACTCAGCTGTCGTGACAGTTTTTTCAGAGTGAAGCCAATGAGAGAGATCTGCACCACTAGGTGGTCAGGGGGGTGAATATTAATCAGTAAACATGACAGATGACCTTCAGATCGATCTGTTATTGTTTTTAAAAATGGTAAAAAACAGAAAATATTCAGTGTAGCAATCAGGATATGAGTCTGATAAACAAAACGTAAATATTTATACAGATATGAATATTAATCTGTTTTATGACTTCGGTGTGTGATCAAGATGAAAATAGATTCTTTGGGTTTCCGGGGAATCAAAAAACAGGTAAAGATGACTTTATACTAATCCTTTTACTAACAACCTAAACCGGGGTACTAGACTACAAACCCGTGTGTGTGTGTGTGTGTGTGTGTGTGTGTGTGTGTGTGTGTGTGTGTGTGTGTGTGTGTGTGTGTTTAAGGAGCTGTGCGTACTGATGCGGTGCCACACGTAATGGAGATGCTGTGAGTGTGTGTGTGTGTGTGTGTGTGTTGGAGGTTCTGTCATGTGTGCCTAATAGCATCAGAGGTCATGTGAGCTGCAACAGGATGTGAAGCTGGTCAGATTGAGGGGTCTCCCATCTGGAGGTCTGGAGGTCAGGTGAAGAGACTAAACCAGAACCAGGCTGCAGATCCAGATGCTGTCAGACCAGAATCCTCAAGACCTGATCAGCTATGTTGGATTCTGCAGCAGCTCTTCAACCCTAGCCTGACCCAAGAGAAGGTTCTAGGTCTGTGGAGGACTTCCTGTCTTGTTTCAGTGCCCAGGAAGTCTCCTCCATCTGTCCTCAGTGACTATAGACCTGTTGTCCTAACGTCTCACGTCATGAAAGTCCTCCAGAGACGGTTATCGGTCCCCCTGACCAATCAAACAGCCTCTTTCAGGACCCTTTGACAGCTGGTTATCACAGTGGGGCTGGAGGTGAAGACACCGCCACAGAACAAAGCTACAGTCATCTGGTCAAAGCAGGCGACGAGTGGATCAAACTTTCAGATTGACCTCTGACCTTAAAGAGGGTATAAGAACTCACTCAGTTTGGAAAAATGTGGCATCTGTGCATCCCTAATAAATATTATGAAGTAAAAAACTAATTTAAAACTATTACGGTCGTTTATCTCTTCTTTCTTCCTGTGAGAATAAATCAGTGTCAGTGGAAAACCTTCAAGAACGTCCTCATTTCTAACATGTCCATAAAATACATCAAAATGTAAAAACTGACTTGAGTTTATGTTTGTTCTTTTGTGACTAATTATTACTATTATCATCACATTTTAGTGTATTTTTACTGTATTCATACATAGTAAAAACATTATTTCTCTAAAAATAAAAGTCCTGAATATTCTACACTTTGAAAAAAAAAGGGACCAATCAGAAACAAGACTTGTCTCCAAAAAATATGCATGAAATTCAAGGATAATAACATCCTTTATGTGTGAAACTGAAAAAGTACAGAAGTGTTTTTAGTCTTTAAATAAAGAATGAGGAAACACAGGACTGGTAGATGATGCTGTCAGAAGAATTTCACAACAATTTTAAAATTACCTGAAGTACTTTAAATCACCACAAAGACCCACTTTCCTTCAATGGACATGTCCTCTTCAATAAATGTAAATCTATGTGAAGCATTTTGGGTTAGCTCAGGATCACTCATACCTTTTAGAACGGCTCTTTATTATAAAAACTTAAACTCCTCACATGATAAAACATGGACGAGAAAACGCATAAGAAATGCATTCTGTTTACAGTATAAATACACATAGTATAAATACATATATATGTACTTATACTGTATACAATTTCTATTTCTTATGAGTGTTCCTGCCCGTGTATATATATATATATATATATATATATATATATATATATATATATATATATATATATATATATATATATATATATATATATATATATATATATATATATGGTGTCCATAGAGAGTTGAGAGGGGGATAGTGGCTCTCTGTAGCTTGTCTGCAGAGCTAATGAATCACAGAACAGTGTGAGAAAAAACAGGTGTCTGGGAATCTGTGACTCATTCACAACAGTTACCTAAATAAATCAGACATAACTGGTCCATGTGGACCAGACATACTGTAACTGGTCCATGTGGACCAGACATACTGTAACTGGTCCATGTGGACCAGACATACTGTAACTGGTCCACATGGACCAGGTTGTCCTTTAAAGCCATCCTCAGTATCAGGTAAACAAAGTAGCTTTTAACGTTTTTTAAAGCCTCTTAACAACGTTCCAACATAGTATAGCCATAAATATATTGTGGAGATTAAAAAACCCTGAAAGAAATCAATAAAGTAGTTGTCCTGCAGTTCTCTAAAAACTTCAGCCAATCCTATCGTTCGGACCGAACGATAGGATTGGACAATCCAGCTGTCTGTCTGCCGCATTTCCTCACTGCTTGGATTGGCATTAATCCTCCCGGACACATTTTGGGGCAGAACATCCCGGAAGTGAAAGTGAAAGTAGAAGTAGGACAGAGAGCCGGCGGGTGATTCCATTTTAAGATCAAAATACCAGAGTCCCCCCAGAAACAGCTTTTCAGCTAGCAGGAAACTAAAAACGTTTGGAGGTGAAAAGAGGAAAAGCTGGGGGAACGTTTCTACGGCTGGAGTTAGACTCTGCTTTGTCACCTTTACAAACCGTGGTCCCATGTCGGCGGGAGGCTGGCGTATGGATTTTACCCGACGGGAGGGGTGAGTTCACCGAGACGTGTTTCTGTAAACTAGCTAGGAGACCTGGTTTGTTTACCTGGAGACTGAGGATGGATTTAAGGGCCAGGAGACGCTGCAGCAGCTGCTGTCTGTGTACTGAGGACTGAAGGGGATTCCTGATAATAGGCAAACCTTTTATTATTTTATTTTATTTTTTATAATAGTGAGTATAATTATACAGCACTGTTCACATCCATGATATTGATCAAAGGGACAACTTCAGAGCTGCACTTGGTCAATAATCAGAATGAAAAAGATTCGTTTTAAGATGACATCCACTTTTTACCTTTTAACATTTTAATGGCTATCTTTTATTGTTGCCTCTTTTGAAGTAATTGTACACGTTATATGTAATTTCCAAGAAGTGGCTCTGTAAAAAATAAATCCTTTTCATAATGATGATTGTTGGTCAGAGAAGTGACTGATGTAAATTGCTGGCTGCATGTTTTGCATGGAGACTTGTTTTCCATCTGTCAACATTTAGACTAGCTTTGAAGAGAAATCGTTCTAAAGGATGAAAATGAGAGGCAGCAAACTGTCACGTGATGCTGACGGTGGACCTATCAGCTCTCAGCATGATGCTTTAGGTCCAGAGTGGGTTTCTACTGTCATGATGTTTGTCAGCTGGGAAAGCATTGTTTAAGGAAGGGAACATGCAACAGAAACATCTGTTCATGTGTGTGTGTGTGTGTGTGTGTGTGTGTGTGTGTGTGTGTGTGTGTGTGTGTGTGTGTGTGTGTGTGTACACATGGGAAAACGGATGTGTTGCCTCCCATGGACCAAAGACATGAATGTTAAAGGTTCACTGAGGAATCTTAGAACAAGCTAGGTGTAGCTAACTATTTTACACCAACACATCTCAGAGCTCTCACCCCTCCCATCAGGTATAATCCTTAGGCCCCGCCTCCTCTGGACACGGGAACGCACATTACCACGGTAACAATAGAGAGCAAAACACCAGCCGTTGAAACGCTATGCTAACGTTCCCCCAGGTTTTTCCTCTTTCGACATCATTTCCTGCAGCTGAAAAGCTGTTTTTCTTTTTGGGACTCTGGTCTTTTCTCCTCAAACTGAAGCGCTAACAGCTGTTTCTGTCCTTCTCTCACTTCCTGGATGTTCTGCTGAAAAATGCTCCAGCAGCATTAATGGAGGATCCAAGGAAGTGTAGCACTTTGGCGAGACAGACAACTGGATTGTCTAAGCATCTGATTGGCTGAGGTTTTTAGAGAACTATGGGACAGCCACTTTATTGGTTTCTTTTTTTATTGCCACATTAATAACTATACTATGTTAGAACGTTGTTAGGAGGCATGAGAAAACGTTCCTATAGCACCTTTAATGGAAAGCAGTTCAGAAGATGGTGGGTTAGTCTGTGTGTGTAAGCAGAGAGTTCAGCGCATTTCCAGGTCTATCAGTTAGTCATGTACAGTAAACCACCATCAGGTGAAGTCTCTAAAACAGGAAGTAGTCCTCTGTCCAGAGCAATACTCATGGTTAGACAGATGTGGAGAGACATTGCTGCAGATCAGTGACAAATTAGCATCAAATTTAAAACCACTCTGCCTTATACTTCCACTGCTTTAGTTTATGGTGTTTACTCTGCTACAGCGGCACACATAGTGGGACAGTCACACATGTTGCTCAGTTTAAACAAGCTAAGCAAATGGCCTAATCCAGACATGCCCAAAGTGGCCCGGGGGCCACATCTGGCCCTCAGACTGATGCTGTGTGGCCCTCAGCTGCATTTTAAGAATGTATGATTTAGTTTTCCTGCAGGAGTTTGATGCAGAGAAATGCTTTATGACATTTTTTATGTTTAGATTTTTACTAAAATGAGACCCAACAAACAAAAAATCCAAGTAAATTAAAAATCTTTTAAATGCAAAATTTTCCATCCAATCAAAGTATTCAACTTTTATTGAGACAATTCAAGAGATATTGAGATTATTTTATTTCCTGGTAAAAAGAAGCACAAACCCTCATAAAGCCGGACTAAATCCAGCAACAGGACTGAAGACAGACCCAGATCCTGCTCTTGTTCCTGAGAATGGAGGGAAATGTAGTTTGTAGAAACCTAAACACCGTCGACCAATCAGATCCAGTGAATCTGATGCTTTTTATTATTGAGTCAAACTTACGAGATCCCTGTGTCGTATTGACAAAGACTGTTCATTAAAATATTGCATTTATTATGAATTTTTGAGCAGAACAAAATATTTATTGCTTGTTTCTTTTAAGAAATGTTCTAACTTTTGCGGCCCTGGAGGACTTGACACTTGATGATTTTGGCCCTCGTGTTGAAAAGTTAGGACAGCTCTGGCCTAATCCAAAATATTTGAGATTTTCAAACGTAAAATTATTTTTATTTTATTTATTAACCTCTATATTACCAGGAAATGATCTCTTTCTCAAGGGAGTCCTGGATTACCCCCTATAGGACGTGTTGTGATCTGTGGGGGAAACCGGAGCACCCAGAGGAAACCTACGTATGCATGGAGAGGACACGCTAACTCCACGCAGAAAGGCTGCAGCCGGGATTCAAACCTGCGACCTTCTTGCTGCGAGGCGACAGTTCTAACCACTGTGCCACCATGCAGCCCAACATAGCAACGTAACTCATCAGTGTGACCACTATCCAGAAATACTAAAAACATGGATTCTTCCCAGGAGAGGCAGCTGACCAAATATAACCTCAAGAGCAGCAGCGACTCATCAAGAGGCCACAGAAGAGCCCACGACATCCAAGACCTGCAGCCTCACTCGTCCTAAAGTCAGAGCTCATGACTTCTCCATTTGAACAAAGTAGGAAAGTATTATTAAAACGTCAGAGAGATGAAATCATCTGTGTCCTAAGCTGTGCTGAGTCTGAGGTTTGACTAATATGTGAAATAAATAGGTCAGTCAGCGATAACTAACATGAATTCCTTTGAATGTTGTTCATTTTTAAACCCGTATTCAACCAGGTGACGTTTGTATCCAGCGAACACGAGGAACCTCTTCTCTCCTCTAAACTCTTTCTGCTGTGAACCTTTGAGGTGAACCTCTGAAACGTAAAGTGAGTCGCTCACGTTGTAAAGTCAGAGTGACGCTGAGACAGGCTGTCAGCGCTGTTGTCATGGAGATTACAGCGATTTGTAGTCGTCATTTCTGGTAAAACAGTGAAGACAGTGTGTGTGTGTGTGTGTGTGTGTGTGTGTGTGTGTGTGTGTGTGTGTGTGTAAAGAGGTTGAAAAGTCTGAAAAAAATCACAACTTCAGGATCGCAACAATGCTAAAACCCACTGTAAAGCCCTGGAGGGCCTGTCTAACGTCGATAAGACATGAAGCATTTAGTCGTTAGAACAACGTTCTCTTTGCTTTTTGAGCTTTAGTTTCCTCTGATTCTGGTCTAAACAGTCGACTCGTTAGAATCAGGAGGATTCAGTGGGTTTGAAACACAAACAGACATGCCGTCACTGTCAGGCAGAAACATTGTTTCCTAAAACTTTTCAGAAAAGGAAAAGAAAAAATTATTTTTGTACAACAAACTGAGACTTTGCATTAAATAATCATCTGTAAAGACTGAAGGAAAACTCATAGGGATGATTTCTGTCTAAACATGAAAACCTGACTGTGACAAAATCAAAAATCTTCTTTTTGAGCTTCGTTTATCCTCATAAGGCTGAAAGCAGCCAAAGAACTGAGGTCTGGGTAAAAAAACCATTCGTGTGTTTGAACATGTTGGAGGACCACCTTGTTTTAGCTTGAACTGCTAAACCTCCTGTGTCTTCATTTGTGTGATGCTTGATCCTCTTCTGATAGGAAACTGCAGCCTCTCAGAGAGTTGAGCCTGCAGCAGCTCTGCCTCTCCTCCCGTGGTCTCCCCTTTTGGTCATGTTTAACTTGGTTTTAGAGGCCAGCGGAGCATCACACTTTATGAAAGTCGAGTTCAGCCTGAGGTCAATAAAAATCTTCTGAGAGATGACGATGTCTTTAAAGGGTCAGTTTAACATTTTGTTTTCTATCTCACAGGAAATGAAAACAAAATGTAAATAGAAATCAAATTCTCTTCCATGTTTAGCATTTATCATGAAAAAACAGAAAATGTTGTGATTGTGTAAATTTACATCAGATCATATGTGAATGAATGGATTTTCATTTGGCTCACTTTCAAAATCCAATCACCATAAAAATGATATGTTTATTAACCAGATGAAAAGTCTGATATTTACATAACCTGGTGTTATGTTCAGTCTGTCTGCTGAGACAAACCCGCCTCAGCCTAATGAGTCAGGTGGACTTCAGTCCTCCAGTCGTCTGGCAGGAGGTGTCTGCTCCTTCCTTGGCGTAGATTTGCTCCAGACATTGGTGGGGACCAGGACGGGGTGTGCTGGGGTGGGGGTGGGGGGTGGGGGGGTCGAGCCTTCACCAAAACAGGAATTGCAGATTAAAGCGATCCGTCCTGGCCCTGGTCTGGGGACTGGCCCAAAGTTACCATCATTGTAAAAATGCCCGATGTCCTCCTCCAGACCCAGAGCGGGTGCCATCGGTGGCTCGCGCCGGTCGACCCAGACATGTATAGGGCCGGGGACCCAAACACAGTACTTCTCTGGTACTGACCAAAGCATTCGGTAGGTACCAGTACCAAAATAAACGGTACAGAGGTCGGTACTTTTACAATAAAACGTCCCTGTAAATGAGCCACTTCATTTCATGCAGCTCCGGTCTACGACAGCACTTCCTCACGCACGCACGCACGCACACACACACACACAGCAGTCCCTTCTCTCCCTTTCAACAACAGTTCTCCTGCACGCTAATTAAATGGCCTTGCCAAAAAATCTAAAGTTTGGCTGTGTTTTGGAAAGGTAAACGGAAACAGAGCAAAATGCAACATATGCAATGAGATTTGTGTCTCGAAAAGCAGGAAAACCAGGAATTAGTCAGAGCAACTCATCGTGTACAGTCTGACTGACCCCGAGCCATTAAGATATCACCAGATATCTAACCCAGACTGTTTGTCAATGGATCCTGACGTAGCTATGCCGGCGGCCATCTTGTGACAGCAAGCTGCCCCCTTTCTTAGCACTGGTGTCAGTGGAGCATGTACCAATAAATACCTCTAACTTGATCAATTTTTAACCGATTTTCAACCAGTTTGCATTCTTATAAATGTCAGAGACGTGGCTGTGAATGTATATAAAAAAGTAATGATAATGGTTGGGAAATTCATAAATTGTAAAAGTATCAAATCTCAAGTCTATACATAATAAGGTTTGTAAGAAAGTAGTTTGTAAATCTGTTCATTTTTCATTGAGTTCTGAGTGTTTTTAGTTAAGATGATCGCTCACCTTCCATCTGCTGCCATAGAGAGCAGAACATCAGACAAGATGGCCGCCGTGTAGCTACGCTGTTGAACCCCGGATGACACGCCCCTGCTTCCAGCCTCTGCTGCATCAGGAGGTGTGTGAGGGGGAAACAAGTGACTTAACAAAAAGTTCCTGAGGTAAGCAATAAATAACAATAATGAAAGCATAAATATCCCATAAAACAATTGGTTTTATTGTAAAAAAAAATCTTTTAGTACTTTATTTTCTCTCAGAGTTATACATATAGGTACCAAAAACGTATCATTAAAAGGTACTGGTCTCAAAAACCAGGTACTGTTAAAGTAGTAGTATCGAAAAATATTTAAAGGTACCCATCAGCCCTAGACATGTGTGCCTCCTTACCCTGGACACAGGTCCGTCTGCAGACTTCACACACAGCACCTGGTCCGCTGGGCTGCTCGTATTACTGGTGCAGATGCAGCACTATTTCTGCATCCTTGGATCGAGTTCTTGGTGGGGACACTTCAGAGATTGCTGGGTATTTATGGGGACACGTCACCTCCGTCCATGCCAAATCTACGCCCATGGCTCCTTCTTTGATGTTGACCTGCATATGCTGCAGAAGTCTGTATAAAAGGCACTAAACAGGGTGGGGCTTTGTAGGCTTCAGGACAGTAAGGTTATGGTCTCCATCTATTTTTGCACTTAGTTTACCTTTCTAAAAAAAAACCCACTAGGTTGAAGGTTTGTTGGTGGTTTTTGGTTTTCTGTCACGTCCCATGCCCCCGTGTGTCCTGTCCTTAGTTTATTTGTCCTTTTTCTCCCCTGTTCTCTTCTGCTCTGTCCCCTTTAGTCTTTTCCCTGTGCTGTCCTGTGTTCCTCCGTCCCCTCAGGTGTAATCAGTCAGTCATCATTCACAGCACCTGGTCCTCATTCCTCTGATCACCTTCCCCTCACTATAAGCTCCTCAGTTCACTCACTCCTTGCCAGATTCTCCTTGTTGCTAGCCGTCGTTTTGCCCAGTTTCTCTCCATGTTATGTTCTTGTTTTACCATGAAGCCTTTAACCATCATCCGCCTGTCGCTGCCTCTGTGCTCATGGGTCCTGGCACA
This sequence comes from Callopanchax toddi, assembly GCA_006937965.1. Classification (NCBI taxonomy): domain Eukaryota; kingdom Metazoa; phylum Chordata; class Actinopteri; order Cyprinodontiformes; family Nothobranchiidae; genus Callopanchax; species Callopanchax toddi. The sequence goes on from SSNR01000196.1 coordinate 904,237, forward strand.
ACCACTAAATGGTAAATGTCCTGTATTTATAGAGCGCTTTCTAGAGAGTTCTACACTCCCCAAAGTGCTGTACAACACAAACAGTCATTCACCCATTCACACAGTGGTGGTGATGATCAGCTACATTCTAGCTTCAGCTGTCCTGGGACACACTGACAGAGGCGGGGGTGCCATGCACCAACACCAACAGGTCCCTCTGACCTCCACCAGGTCCCTCTGACCTCCACCAGGTCCCTCTGACCTCCACCAGGTCCCTCTGACCTCCACCAGGTCCCTCTGACCTCCACCAGGTCCCTCTGACCTCCACCAGGTCCCTCTGACCACCACCAGGTCCCTCTGACCACCACCAGGTCCCTCTGACCTCCACCAGGTCCCTCTGACCTCCACCAGGTCCCTCTGACCTCCACCAGTAGACAAGGTGGGTGAAGTGTTTTGCCCAAGGACCCAACAACAAAGTAACCCAGCCAGAGCTGGGATCGAACCGACGACCTTCCGGTTGCCAGACCGGCCACTCTACCAAATGAACTACACAGCGCCCCAGTTAGTAAGATCCTTTGTTTTTGTGACTTGTTACGAACCTCGTCTAGGATTGAGGTTGCAACAACCCAACCACGGAGGAGAATACTCGCTTGGCTGTGACATTAAAAAGGAATGATTTATTTACAGAACAAAGGATATTTACAGTATTTACAACAATTGTGGGAGGAGGAGGGAACATAGAAGGTGCCAGAAACCAAAGAAATAAAGAACAAAACCCGTCCTGACTATCTCCAATCTAGGACTGAAATCAATCTTACCTGTCCTCCAACCTCCTCACCACGTACCTGACTGGCACGGGCTCTCAGCAGGAACTGCAGGCAGTCAGTAGGCAGGACTCGTAAGGATAAACTCTGATGTATATATAAGGATAAACTCTGATGTATAAGGATAAACTATTTACAAAAACAATAATGCTCTGACTATTCAGTTACTCTCTGAATCACTCTCCACTGTTCTCCTGCAGCAGGTGTTCTTAAGTAGGCCTTCCTCTGCGGTGATTGTCCACACAGACACTCAGCAACCAATAGGAAAATGGCAGGGGAAGAACAATCAGGCCACTCTAAGCAGGCACACCTGAGGAGCATGATGTAATTAGTGATGACATCACACTCAGAGCCTGACAGATGTCAGGAAACAAACACAAAACCAAATATGATACGCAGGAGTGGAACTCCTGTCATGTGACGGGAGCAGGGACGTAACATGACTGACTGTTATTTACAGATTAACAGCTGCCTCACATCTTGTGTTTCATCGAGACACAACACATATCAGCTGGGGGCTCGTCCGGGATATCTCTTTACCCTGACCTACAATCACAGGTTTGCTGAGCTGTTGTATAAGTAGTTGGTAGTGAGAGTAGTTGATCTACAGGGTTTCCTTAATGCCTTGAGACCATTCAGTCCTGTTGAAACAAACAGTAATCAGCTTTATTGATGCCTGTCCCTCAGCAAAAACAGAAAGGAACCATGTCTTCCAGCATCATAGATTTTTAAGAAAGATCAAGTATTTTAGGACGTTTTGTTAATTCAGCACCATCAGGAACAACACATCTTAGAGCAGTGATCCCAGTTAGTCACTTTTATAATGACCAGGTCCATGGGATTGGTCAGAGACGGCGGGCAGCACCACGCTACGGACTCGTGCTGCCGCCATCTCTGTTACGTTGTGAAGAGCTGTTGCTGACCGCGGTGAACCATGGAGTGAATGTCTGTCTGTCAAATACCCAACTTTAAAGTGATAATATGCAACGTTTTCATATTTTTAAATCTTCTCCTTGAGCCAGTCTGTGCTAATCTGACTCTTTACAGAGTTAATGAAAAGTCACTTAGCCCCATCTGGTGGTTAGATCCAGAATACCACGATTGCAAGATCTCCGTCGCCGTCACGGTACCCAGGAAGTCACGTGTCTCAGAGGGTTAGGCTAACCCAAAGTGGCTAGCTGTTATGCTAGCTCTGGAGTGTTTTTAGCTCATGATTCCTGATTTTTCCATCTCTCCCTGCTTGAACACAGCTGATTTCTTTGAAGGAGTAAATAACCGCTCCTGTAGAAAGCTATGAAGGCTGAGGAGACATTTCAACAGGTAGATTTAGGCGTTTAGAAGCTGAAACAATATGCTAACTTGTGTAATGCAGTGATTTAAAATGGACACCAGAGGGAGCCCAAAACAAGCAAAACTGCATATTATCACTTTAAACTAACGTCACCGTAGTGCTTTACCAACCGACTGTGTGATAACCAGGAAACGCCGCCTGTCTGATCGGGCTCAGCAGACAGAGCTCTGATTGATGTCAACCAATAGGAGAGGAGTTGACTCTGAATCCCCGCCCACCAGGCTCCCCTCCTCTCCCCCCTAATCAATTCACTTTGTCATAAGGAGTCAGAAGGAAGAATCAAAGAGTCTGAGGAAACCTGTAAATAAACCAAGATGGCGGCAGCTGGAAGTCTTCTCTGTCTGATTGTGGGGCTTCAAGGTCCGGACTGTGAGAGCACCTGTGATGCTTGAAGCCGGGGGGTCACTATTCAACAACACTCAGTCACTGGCTGACAGAACGGCTCTTTCTTTAAACCAGTGTTTCTCAGCGGGGGCTGTAGCGCCCCCCAGGGGGCATTGAGACCACATAGGGGGGCGGTGGAGGTCTTTGGGCCCTGAAGCGGCGTTTGGATGCTACAGGGGGCGCTGATGAAAGAGGATTTCAACCACACTCCAGATCGTTAGTAAGGGTGGGAGATAAACTAGTTTTTCTGAAGCATCAGGATGCAGACATGAACGATTATTAATCGATTGAAAAATATTAAAATTCAATTCTATTATCTTTTGCGGCCTTGCAGTTTTCACCAATCATCGCAACTTTTCTGCAAATTTGACCAATCATCTTAGCGTTACATCTTCTTCTTTGACCAATCACTGCCACTCTGATAAGTTTTGGCCAATCCCATTGCCTTGAGCTGTGTTTACTTCCGGTTTTTGAGCTGAGCCGCTAAACACGCCGTTCAGTTTCTATCACATATTACAGCTAAAACACGAGCAAGTCAGTTTCCTAAAGTATGACACCAGAGTGGTGGAAAGCTGTTCTGAACCAAACACAACGCCGTGGTGGATTAGACATCGTCGCTTGACAAGAACTTTTTGACAGCAAAACATGGAGGAGATTATCTGGAGAGAGGAGCAGAGACGGGCTGGGGTCTGATAGGAGTGATAAAAGAGACGAGGTGAAATCCAGTAAGGGACTTCAATATACCTGTGGGGGGCGTTCGGCTGAAAAAGGTTGAGAAACACTGATTTAAATGATCAAAAGTTGTGTTCTGCTCCTCAGATGAGTGTTTTAAATGATGCCATTTTTCTTTTTGATATTTAGTTTCATTAAATGGAAGAAAGCAGCTCAGATGATTTTAGAATAAGAAAGAATCAAGTGCGTTTAACGGAGTCGCCCACAGTGAGAGTTCAGCTTGTGTGGGAAAGCTGGCAACCTAAACCTGCTCCGTTCATCTAACAGCTGGTACTCCTGCTCACCCACTCACTTCTGACTGGTGTCCTGACACGCTGCCTGAATTCTGTTCTCAAAATGTGGATCAGTCCAGAAAGCTCATGGAGAAATAAAGAAAGAAGGCAGTCAAACAGACCTGGATTCCACAGGTGAGTCTTCAAAATAGAGACGTGACTAAATAAAGTATCAGAAGCTGCTTGTGCTCATTTTCTGTCCAAATCCATTAAAACAGTCAAACAGGATTCATTTGTTCTTCTTTTGATTAGAATGTGCCAAAGCACCAAAACATCATTTCTTAATGAATAATCTTTCTTGTAGTTTGTTGAGAAGGAAGGTGTTTTCTCTCTGGGGTCCCCCTCTGAACCCCTCAGAGGACCCACATGGGCCTGGAACCTCTAAGGAACCAGATGACTGAATCCAGGCAGCACTCGGTCTGAATGTCATGGCGTCGCCACATGCAGCAGGTCAGCAGACAGAAAGTGGAGCAGGTGGAGGCGGATCCCATTATCTGTGATTTATATGTTTTATCAAGGATTAAGGAAGCAGGTGAAGGAGGAAGCATTTATCTGGAAGTCCACATGACGCTGAAAGATAAATACAGGAGACTCATTAAAACCAGAGCACACTGTAACCCAGACAGTACAATGAGCGCAACAGTTTTATTACCATATTAATCAAAAGTAGCAACAAGTCAAACCAGCAAGAAACTTATAACCTGGTTCAACTTTTACTGTCGTTAGAATTTTACTGGAATAAAAGATTATGAGTAAATGAAATGTTACATCAAAGTTAAAGACGCGTGATGACATCATGACGCAGGCCCATGAACGTGACCACAGCTACGTACCAGGGGCGTGGCTATGGGCGGGCCAGGGCCCACCCAATCAAATGGCTTCCTCAACAAAATGATACATATTTGTTTTATTTTTGAGGGATCTCATTAAGTCATCATGAAATGAAATAGAACAGAGTAAATCTGACATCAACAGCATGAATGTGTTGTGGTGATTTCATAACTATGACATCATTTGTAAGTCTTGCTCTCATTGGCTGTTTTGAATAATTTCTGAACTCTCCAGACGAGCTACGGTAACAGCGCCGCTGTGCGTCTGCTGCTGTGACTTGTAGTGTCAACCAAAGCATTTAAGAAATGGCAAAACTAATCTTCATTTCAAAATGTTTCAACAAACAGAAAGTGGAGACCTGTCCTGTGTTACAGGTTAATCAGTGCTTTTTCTTCAAAGATCTTCCTGTCGGTTTCTGACAGGTTCCTCTCTTTTGCAGTTCACATTTTGCAGCCTTGTACTTTCACGGAATGTTTTGTACAAATTTGCATGATTTAAACTTTTTTTTTACAGCGCAGTGTTCATGCGTCCTGACGATCTCCTCCATGGAGCGGAGCGCAGTGCGTCCTGACTCCCTTTAGCGCGCTGACCCAGAGTCTGGATGAGTAGCGCCCTCATGCTCCTTCCCTCTACGAGCTTCTTTTCTGCAGCAAGGTGGGAATGAAAATCTAGACTTTTACAGGTAGAAAAGATGTTTTAACTGATGACAGACTGCAGAATCAGAACCATGGAGCAGCATGATGTCTCCAAACGGTTCTCTCTCTCTCTCTCTCTCTCCGACCTGAAATAATGAACGTGTTTGACCCGACCCGATGGCTCGGGCTGAAATTGAGCCCTCTAGTGATAAACACAGAGCAGCTCTCAGATCACTTCTCTCAGCATCAGCTGTGTGTTGTTGTTTTTTCACCACAACGAGCAGGTGTCCGTCAGACGCGATCAGAAACATCAATTAAATGATTGATTCAGCCGTTCTGACGGTTCGGTGTTTAAACCAGAGATCAAGGTGTGAAAATGGGAGAAGCGTATAAAGTGTGCAGTGAGGGGTTTTACAGCCTTCAAACTTCTGGAATAATTGTAAAAATATAAAACTGATTCTTGGCGGATTTCACCGCAATTGCGGGTTATTTTTAGAACGTAACTCCCAGAATAAACGAGGAATCACTGTATAGACACATATCTGCTTAAACAAAAGTGACATTTACACCAAAAACACTTATTTTAATTACATTTTTGGGCCTGCTCGAAAATCTATTTCTGGCTACGCTACTGCTACGTACCAATAAAAATCTTCACGATGTCGGAGGTTTGAGGCCGAGGTTTGCTACAAACATTTACATGAGTAAAGTCAGAAACATTTGTATGCTTTGGGCGTTTTCTGTGTTGCGTTTTTGTGAATTATCACCAGAGAAGCATTATGCGCTTATTAAACCTTATTGGTTGAATACGTAATTCAAAAACACTTTTCTGTTTGGTATTTCACAAATGTGGCTTTAATCATGCGTACTATGAAATCTACAATTTGTACATTTTGTACAAGGCTCTGTTCTGGGTCCACTCCTGTTTTTACTATATCTCCATCCTCTTGGACAGATCATTAGTAGATGTCCCAATGTCTCCTACCACCTTTATGCAGATGACATTCAGCTGTACTGCTCCTTCAAGGACTCAGAGTTCTACAAACTGTCTGAACTACTGGAGTGTCTGTCAGCTACTAACTGGTTAGAAAATCACTTCCTTCAGGTAAACCCTGAAAAGACTGAATGTCTGATTGTTGCCCCTGATAGGACGGTCCCTCTGATCAGTCAACAGATTGGACATTTAAGTTCTGCTGTAAAGTCAAACCTGAGGATTCTGGGTATTTTTGACCAATCAGTGTCTCTTGAAGGTCACTCAAAACAGCTGGTCAGAAACTGTTTTTATCATCGGAGAAATATTTCCAAACTGAGAAAGTTGGTGTCAGAACCTGAACAGGAAATGGTTCTTCATGCTTTTATCTCCTCCCGTCTAGATGACTGTAACACACTTTTCACATGTTTGAACCAAAAAGCCCTTTATGGCCTTCAGCTGGTCCAGAACTCTGCAGCGAGGCTCCTCACTGGAGCAAACAGGAAAGATGACATCACTCCTATTCTGAGGTCTCTGATTGGTTACCTGTTAAATGTAGAGTTCATTTTAAAATCCTGACTCTAACTTTCAGGGCCCTACATGGTCAAGCTCCTCTTTATGTTACTGACCTGATAAAGACCTACGCTCCAACCTGAGTCCTCAGGTCCACAGACCAGAATCTACTAACAGTTCCAACCTGAGTCCTCAGGTCCACAGACCAGAATCTACTAACAGCTCCAACCTGAGTCCTCAGGTCCACAGACCAGAATCTACTAACAGCTCCAAGGACCAGATTTAAAGTCCAGGTGATCTCTCCTTCCAGTCTGTTGCACCTCGACTTTGGAATGACCTTCCTTCAGTCTGACGCTGTATAGACAGTCTGGACTCCTTTAAAAAGCAGCTGAAGACCCAATTTTTCAAAACTGCTTTTAAATAACTCTTTTGTGTTCTCTTGTTGTTGTTTAATGATTTTGATTTGTAATGATATTTTGTTTGTTTTATTGATTTTATTTGTTTTATCATGTTTGATTCTGTTTTCTGTGAAGCACTTTGTGATTTTTTTCTGTGAAAGGTGCTATAGAAATAAACTTTACTTACTTACTTACATAAGGCTCTTTAAAAATCCTGTTCACATGCAGTCAACATGCTAAGTCTTGTGCAGGTGGTCAAAAATAAACTTGTCATTGTGATTCTGCCTGTTATTTTTCCTTTTCTTTTTTAAAGTTGGACGAAGAGGAGAATGGTTCTTAGATTAGTGTTCAATTGGTCAATTTAGAACAGTGAACATTCAGAACATGTTTTAGAGCTTTCCCTGCTCCAACACACCTGATTTGACTCAGTGGTGATGAATTAGTAGATGACCTGCTGGACAGGTGATTCAAACACTGAACTGAGTGTGTTGGAGCAGGAAAACATCTAAAACATGCAGGATACAGGTTAGGGTTAACCCTAACCCTAAACCCTTTCAGGACCCACAGTGGGCTCCTGATCCCAACTTTGGGAACCGCTGCTCTAGAAGGCGCTCTATAAATACAGGATATTTACCCAGTGACTTCTTCTTGCACTCCTTTCTTCTTCTATTGCACATTTCAGAGATTCAGCTTAATGTGGATTTGAGCTTGATTATATCAGGTTAGTTCAACAAGATTCATTAAGATAAATGCTGAGTCATCATGTTAATGCTGTGAAGGTTTGTGGTGCAGCAGGACCCAGAGGTGGAGGCAGGAGCAGGAGATGATGGATGAACTCAACAGGGTATTTATAACTAATAAAACAAGACTAGAAATGTAAACCACTACCAAAAACAGGATGGCATGACCAGAGGAACCGACAGGGGCAGGGAAGGAGGAGAAAACCAGGGGCAGCTGAACACGGTGAACAACATGAAACATGGGCAAGACGCAGACATGGAGGAAACAATAAGCATTAACACACAGGGACCAGATCATGACATCATTTAATGATGTAAACTAAATGTATTCTTATAGAAAACACGAAGGTACCTGGAGAAACAGCCACTTTTCTGTTTTCACTAAATACACAAGTGTTTCTAATTCATAAACTAAGTGTGGCATAAATCCACCAAAAAGCTGCTTCTTCTGCTGATAGAAGTCAGGAAACACAAGAAAACTTCCATCTCTTCTTTTGTAAGTTTCCTTCATTCTGCCTGTTTCCTCAGGTATCCAGATTTAGCTTTGATGTTGAGGAAAAAGCATCTCGCCTGCCAGCAGTCAGCACAATTAGCCACGTTAGCTTCTGATCAAACCAATGCAGGTGTTTGTGTCTTAATGGGGGGGGGGGGACTTGGAACCAGAGGGCCTGACCAACAATCTGCTCCCATACCTCTGTGTCTGTAAAGGTAACACATTACTTTAATCTGTGATGAACAGTGGGATTATTATTGATGTTATTTCCTTAAAATGTATGCTTATTATTATTATTATTATTATTATTATTATTATTATTTATGACTTTACCCTGTTTGGTTTACTCTCTCAGATGTTAACTCCAGACATAGCTCACCCACACAAACAGGAAACAGCAGACTTTAGCAGCAGGATTATCGTCCTGACTCACATCTAGAGCCCTGGAATCATTACCAGCCCCTTGTCGTCTTCAGAGCAGTGGCAGCAAAGTAGGTGGCTAATTATTTTTTCTCCCACTTCACAGTCATTTGATTGCATGTCTTTTAGTTGGTCTGAAAAAAAGCAGAAAAGAAAAGTGTTGTCATATTCACATCACATACAGTATGTTATTATTCTAGGCACACAGCACACAGACACAAGGTTGGCATTTTCTAATTAAACGTTTCCTTAAGCTGTGTACATCTCCCTGGGAAGTCTGAGCGCCGCAGACGCCCTCACCACCAGGATGAAAGAACTCATTATTTCTCCTTGCCCACTATCGTCCTCGTGTTTCTCCCCTTTTTATCCAGATAACAGAACTGTTTCATTTAATCAACGCTGGCTGCTACAAGTGGAGCAGCTGTGGTAAAAAAAAAAAAAAAAAGCACCTCAACAAGTAAGCATAAAATGTAATTCTGACACCCCCGCTCCTCCACCCCCACCGACCCAAAACAAACAAGAACAGAGAGCAGCGAGGCATTCATCACCGCCGTTTGTGGTTTGACAAGTCGCTGTGCTTTAGTATTACAATCATAAACCCTGGATTGGACGAGGGCAGCAGGAGAGGCTGAAACATGGAAACACTAGGGATTTGGCTCGCCACCAGCAGTAAAGAGAAGAGGAGGAACAATTCTGTAGAGGGTGCAGTGGTGGTGCATGTGGTTTGTGAAGATTCTGGGATTGTATTCTAAACTCACACTTTAGTATTCATGGATATCATTTATGCATGTTTGATGGTTTTTATCGTAGAGTCTGACAAGAAGCAGCAAATGTAAAATAACAAAAACAAATCGGTTTGTAAAAATGTGATCAGTGACAAGTCATCCAAAGCTGCTCTTTGATATTTAAAATTGCTCTTGCTCAAAGTCATGCCAGTGCACGAGACTAGAGGTTTACCTGTTTGTTAACCTCTAGCCCTCTAGACCAGATGAATTCAGTTATGAACCGGGCTGGGCCACATGTGGGCCGGTCCGGGGAGTCTGATTTTATTACACAGTGACAGTTCATCGAGAGCATTTTAAGGGCAGAGAGCAGAACAAATGTTTCAACTGTACAGATACAATCATTGTGAAAGCAGCAGTTTGTCATATTTAAAATGTAAATGTCATCTAATCCGGTTCTTAATGTATTCTCGTTGACCTTATGACTTACATTAAAATGACATTCAGTCCTAAAGGAGACTGTGGACCAGAGGGTCTCCCTCCAGCTGGGAGACCCCGGGTCAAATCCTGGCACCAGCATCCAGGGCTGGGCGATATGGCAATAATAGAATATCACGATTTTTAAATTGTATTATCACGATCTCGATTTTATCATGATTTTAAAAAATTATCAGCATAACTAAAATTACATATTAAAAAAGAGAAACATTGAATAAATAAACATATTTATTAAAATGAAGAACAATCACCAGTGCAACATGTTAGGCTTATATTTACACATTAAAACCTTTTAAAATAACTGATTTTAATTGTGATTATTATATAAACTCACCACTCACAAGATGTAACCTGTGGCCAAAGCATGGCTGTGTCCAGCCCTTCAGACCCAGAGCCTTCACCATGTTAGAGCCATAGAGGTCGTGTTTTCTTCTTCTGGTTCCACATCTCTAGAACCTCTCTCAGTCCTGCTGCGATCATGTGCTCTCCTGTGTGGTCCTCCAGAAAGGTTGTTAGCAGTGTTGGACTTTGCAGCTCCCAGTTGTTGAGGAAATGAATGGTTACACTCAGATACGACTCAGAGGTGTGACTACTGGACCAGAGATCGCTTGTGGAAGCAAAGAACTCCACAGTCTTAATATTTAATGCAACTCTCTCTGCATTCAGCGGACATGCGCGGGATCGCGGTGTTCGAAGAAAACTTGCAGCTGGGCAACTCATAGCGCAGATCCAATACTTTAATCATTTTTTAAAATCCCACTCCTTCTACTTGTCGCTCAGGACACAAGTGTTTAACCAAGTGGAACGTTCCCATCAGTCACGCTGTTCCGTCGTTTGCTGTCTCTGCCGTAGGGAGTGAGTTTTGTGACGCCTCTGTTAGCGTTTACTGCTTGAAGCACTGACTTTTAGCTTTAGCTGCTCTTGAGGTGTTGCCATCACTTGCCTTGACGCTCTCCTTGCAAATTCTTTTAATTAGCTCTTTGTCGTCTGGTGAGAAGCCAAAGCAGTTCCATATAATGGAGGACGAGTTTCTCTTCAGAACCAAATCCTCATGTTCGCTCTCGGCCGCCGCCATGTTTGTTGTTGTTAGGTTGTACACACGTGAAGGGGGCGGGCTAATATCACCATGAATCACTCTGATTGTTTTTTTTTTTGTTTTTTTTTTTTTTACCCCGTGTCCTGTCCGGCTGTGGAGCAAACAGAATAATGTCTGAGTGCCAAAACAAGGTGAGAGGTTACAGCCACTGCTGTAAAACTCCTCCTGATTTTTGTTTAAATATAACCCCCAAAATCTTTATTAGAATGTTTTTATGGTTGATTGGACACGGAGCCTGAAAGTGAAGGGAAGGGTACAGAAAGAGGGATGGGGGAGAAAGTAAACAGAAAAAGAAGAGAACAAGAGACGTGAAGAGTCCACTTCTAGACCTGTAAATAAAGCACAAACAAACAAAACAGGAGAAAAGATACAACAGCAACAAACAGCATATGAATACACAACAGTTGTGATATTTAACGTCAAACAAAGGTGTGATAACGTCCTCCGCTTCTCCGCTGCGTATTACATGTCACGGCTGTTTCGTGAGGCTTTCACGGCCGGTGGGAAAAATGGGTGAATCATGATAAAATGATCTCCCAAAAATGACAGATCGTTAGACACGTAGATCGTTAAACGGTCTAAAATCGTCATATCGCCCGGCCCTACCAGCATCTGACATTAAATGGTTAAAAGCTACTGTTTAGGGGCGTATAGACCTTATATGGCTGCTGGACCAGAAATACACGGGTTGCTTCTGGCCCTCTGGCCTCCACTTGAATAGCCCTGCTCTAGAATGATCTGAGTCTGTTTAGTTTGTTTCAATCGAACAACATGAAGGCTACTGAAGGCCCTGCTGCAGCAGCATGAATGCCCTAAACTGAGCACATGGTCTCATGAGAGACTGTAGAGGTTAACAGTTTGATGCATTGCTGTGACTTTTCTGAGAACGAGATGTTTTAAATAAAGGTAACCAGTGATTTGTAAGTAATCTGCAGCAGTTAGTGCATTTAAAGAAAGGAAGGGGGAAATTGTGTTTATACCTCAGTACACAGTGTTGCCACAGTTACTTTGAAAAAGTAATCCGACTACTGATTACTGATTACTCCCTTAAAAAGTAACTTAGTTACTTTACAGACTACTTGACTTTAAAAGTAACTAAGTTAGATTACTAGTTACTTTTTTAGTTACTTTATTAGTGACATTCAGCTGCCGATGACTCCTCCTCCTGCCTCGACTTTAAAATAACCTCCAGTTTGACTAAAACACAGAAGTGAATTTTAACAGCAAGTCAACAAAATGGATCTCCTGATATTAAAGTTGAACTTCCAAACTATTTCCTGAAAAAAATACTTGGTTTTATGAAATATAAATTAAAGAGTCTTTCTTGACCTGACATTTAACACTTTTATGGCAAAACTACCTTTTATAAAATAACTTGTTTATTACTGTAACTATTAAATTACTTTTAACATGTTTTATTAACATCAGAACATTTGAATGAACATTAGAACAAACTTTAATGTTCTCATCTTTATCTGACACTAACTCTAAATCCTGACTGTATTTATTCCAGATAGAAAACGATCATCTCTCTCCTCCATAGTTTCTGTTTGTGTTGCTGCAGCTGGTTTTTACAGGATTTACCTGAAATCCAGGTCAACCCTAACCCTACCTGACCCTCTTTTCTAAATATACTTTTTGGAAAAAGTTTTGTTTGACAACTAAATCTCATCTTTTAGAAAGATTTATTTAATTATTTTAACAAATAAAAAAAAAATTGAATTTAAAGTAAAGTAAAATTCACAACTATGACTAAAATTAATAATCTAGCTCCTGTCATCAGCTGTTCTTTAGACTCACCTGTTAGTTCCTTAAAACCGGAGGGTTTTAGGACCATGAGGAGCTAACATCAGCTCGTGTTTCTGCTGCTGCTTTGTTTACCGACTGCTGCGTTTGTCTGAAGGATGCGCCATCAAAACGTCTCTTTAGTTGCTGGCGCTGCTTTGGAGCTTCGGCTACATTCAGGCTGCTAGTGCTAGTCTGCTCGGCTGTCAGACAGACGGTCAGCTGCTCGGGTCGTTCTCCGTTTGTTCTCAGTCTCACACTCCTTAATAAAGTCTAGACCCCGAAGATAAAACAAAGCTGTTGTATCAGAGGAGTTTACAAAAATAATGCCCGGATATTCAGGTAAATACGCTAAGGTATCACAGGTCACGTGACTCCTCCTCCAGCTGGAGCGACTCCTCCGCTGTGCTCGTGTTGAAAACGTGACTCCACCTCATGCTGGGAACGTGACACAACGCCGCTCACAGAAATGCAGGAAGAAAATAAATATTTTAAGGAAACGGACAAAGATAGTAACGCAAAGTAACGCACAGTGGCTCGAAAAAAATAACTTTAATCAGATTACTGGATTGGAAATAGTAACGCGTTAGATTACTCGTTATTGAAAAATGACGTAATTTTAGAGTAACGCGTTACAAAGTAGCGCGTTACTGGCAACACTGTCAGTACAACATAGTGGAATTTGTCCTCTGCATTTAACCCGTCCCTGAGGGGGCGGCCATTGGCGCCCGGGAGGCAGGTAGAGGTTCAGTATCTTGCCCAAGGATACTTCGACACATGGCCGGGCCGGGGTTTGAATGCTCCGTCAAAGGACTACTCCATGCTTCTTCAGACTCTGCCCACATTGGGTGATGTCACCATGTTTATGGTCCTTCATGTAGATAATACCTGATAAAACTCCACTTCAGAATGAGGGGAATATCCCTTTAATGCCTACAGCTGATCCCAGCTTTACGACTGTGGGTCTGATGGGATTTTTATTAGACTATCTTTCACCACTCAACACTTTAAACAATCACATCCTTATCTTTAACACAGGTGAACACTTCAAGTGGAAGATTGTCCCTTTGCACTGGAAAAACAACACGATGGTTTTCATCCTCTTTCCCGCGTTACTCAGTGACTGAGCTGCACTGATGGCAGTGAGAAGAAGAGAAGAAAGAACAGAGGGAACAGTTCTGCTAAGGGAGGAGAAACGAGGCATTTTAAACTTTATTCATCTGGACGCAAACAAGCCCAGACACCAAACTGGAAGAAGTGCAGATCTGATTAGTTTTATCAGATTTTGGAGAAGGTTCTCTGGAGTAAAAATCTCTAACAAACACTTTTATGGTGCATAGATTTAGCACAAAATCAAAGGAGGTTTGTGTTTAGCTGGTTATAACAACACATGATTAATGACTGTTAATACGAGGTCGAGCTCCTAAGGATCATGCATCCATGAACTGGGCAGCACAACTAAACATGAGCAGGGGCATCACCCCAAAATGCACATACATCCACTGCATTTGAAGCAAGAACACATTTTATTACTTTTTGTGCCCAGTGTAGATTATTTAATGTAATAAAATAAGAAATGTTAAAAATGTAATCTGGCTGCTGGATAAAGAACGTCAACTGACCAAATGTCTGCTGTTATGAGAACGTCTCCATACGCATGTGCACACATCAAACTTTTGCATCATTGTTGACCTAAAATACATTTTTGGATGACAAAAGGAAACTCTGACGTTTGATGTTAGAATGGTGGAGAGTTGTTTTATCACCTCTGCAAGGGGATTGGTTGGGAGTTGCATCCATTGCAGATGCTAACGATGATACTATTTCCCCAGAAGACATCAGTGCATTTGGCAGCTTACTGTATCAAGCTGTGTGCAAAAACTGTATAGAATCTAACTTCCTCTCATATCACTCTGTGAACTGATTCTCTCCTTACATAAATAATAAGATGCTTCAGCGTAGCCACCACATGCAGATCTCTTTGCTCTAAATGGTCTTCTGATTCACCATCAAGTAAAAGCAGAACGCTTCACTCTGCTGTGAGAGCACGTTGAGTTATTGAATGTGTATACAGTACATGCTCCCCAGTGTTACCCTGTGATTTGGTTGCCTGAGCAGGGGGAGCATTTGTAAGCTCTTATAAAATCTGTCTAGAAAACCTCATCAGAGGTATTTTCTAATCCATTTTGCTCAATAACATGTTGCATCCCAGCCATGCTTTCTGCACATCTTGTCATGACCTATTACAGTCTGTAAGGTCCTTGGCAGCTGTTCAGTGGACGACAAACACATCACCATGAGGTGCAGGCTAACGAAGGTCCAACATGAACAAAACTCCTCCAGCCAACGTATCAACACTGTCTGAGTCCTCATTCAGCTCTGCTGTCAGACAGAAAGGCTCGACAGAATCAATCCGTTTGATTTGTTTCAGTGGAATGGTGCTTATGTCATACTGTATGTCACCCTCTAGTGTCCTCCTCGTGTACTGTCTTGTGCCTTGTTTAAACCCTCTGCCTTCTGTCTCCACAGGTGAAATCCATTTGTTATCCTGCCACCTGTGTCTCGTCTTGTCATCACCTCCCTCTGTATTTAAGCGTGCCTGTCTTGTCAGTGTTTGTTGGATCCTCGTTGTGTTTACTCATGTTTTGCCCTAGTCCATTATAAATAAAAATACCTTTAACTTACCTGCGGTTCCTCCATCTGCGTCTGGGTCCTACATTCAACCCCGCTATACAACAGAAGGATCCAACCAGCATGGACCCAGCAGATGATTTCCTGGAGGACCGGTCTGCTTACCTGGGGACCCGTTTGGCAATTAGGCTTCCAGTCTATCCACGGCGGGGTCCTGTGCCTCGACGCCGCCGTCCCGGACCACCTGCGCCGTCGCGGCTTCCCCCCCAGCAGATCGGAGTGCTCCAGGTCCACATCGGACTCCCCGAACCGCAGACCCGTCGGCTCCCAGCAGAGCCTCCTCAGCCCCAGCAGCCTCCCACTGTTCCCCTCGAGTCCCAGGAACCCATGGGTGTACAACAGGTGAGCCGCCTTATAGAAGACACAATCCATCTCATGGTCGAGAGTCCTAACTGCCCTCACCAGAAGATGCAAATGGCTGATGCTATCTTAGCCATGTTCTGCGGCTCCCCGGTTGTGGTGGCCGCGCTCAAAGACCAGCATGAGCGCGTCCAAGCTTTCCGCCTGCAGCAGCTGGTGGCAATTCACCTGGGGAAACCACGCTGCTGTACGGACCAAGGAGTCCCGGATCCTGGCCCCCCTTCAAGTCCGGCTCCGGCTCCTGGCCCCTCCTCAAGTCCGGCTCCGGCAGATCCAGAACCCTCCGGCCCTCCAGAACCTTAACCAGACTCGGTGAGTACCAGTCTTTATCCTGTTCCTCCTGAGTCTGTGTGTACTAGTCCTGATCCTGTTCCCGAGTCAAGTCAAGGTTCTGCTCCCGAGTCAAGTCAAGGTCCCGCTCCCGAGTCAAGTCATGGTCCCGAGTCTTCTGTTCCCGAGTCGAGTCATGGTCCCGAGTCTTCTGTTCCCGAGTCAAGTCATGGTCCCGAGTCTTCTGTTCCCGAGTCAAGTCCTGATGGTCCCGCTCCTTCTGTTCCCGAGTCAAGTCCTGATGGTCCCGCTCCTGAGTCTTCTGTTCCCGAGTCTCTTGGTCCTGATTCCAGTCCGGCCTCCGGTCCCACCAGCCCTGTACCTGGACCTCCTCCCAGACCTGTCCCTCCAAGGTCTTCAGACCTGGCCCCTCGCCTCCCTAAGGGTCCTCGCCCTGCCCGGCCGCCTCGCCGGCCTCCCGAGGAGTTCCGCCTCTTCGGGTGGCCTCGCCGCCGTCCCCCAGGGTCCCATCCTTGGCCAACTCGGCGCCACCTGCCTGGACGTCCCCCCCTTGGACTCGGTTCTGGCCGTCCTCCTGACCTGAGCCTCCTCTTTGTTTTTCTGGTCCTTGGTCCTGGTTCCATCCCGCCCACCCTCGTTGGTCCCCCTCCCTCCCGCCCTTGTTGGTTTTGCTTGGCGTCCGGAGGCCGCCTTTAGGGGGGGGCACTGTCATATGTCACCCTCTAGTGTCCTCCTCGTGTACTGTCTTGTGCCTTGTTTAAACCCTCTGCCTTCTGTCTCCACAGGTGAAATCCATTTGTTATCCTGCCACCTGTGTCTCGTCTTGTCATCACCTCCCTCTGTATTTAAGCGTGCCTGTCTTGTCAGTGTTTGTTGGATCCTCGTTGTGTTTACTCATGTTTTGCCCTAGTCCATTATAAATAAAAATACCTTTAACCTACCTGCGGTTCCTCCATCTGCGTCTGGGTCCTACATTCAACCCCGCTATACAACAGCTTACATATAAAAAAGACCATGTGACATAATGAGATGCAAAAAAATAAAGAAGGATAATAATATTCACAAACAATAAACATAAAGTGAGTATCACAGAGCTGTTTACTTAGAGTCCACCAGCAGAGGGGAAACAGCTGTTTCTGTGGGGAGAGGTTCTGGTGTGAATGGACCTCCAGCTGAAGCATGCCCAGTGGTTCAACCAGTCCATGACCTGGGTGGGAGGGGTCGGTGATGATACAACCTGCATGCTTCAGGGACCTGGAGACGCACAGATCGTGAAGTGATGGAAGGCTGCAGCTGATCACCTCCACAGAACGCCTGACACACCGTAGTAGTCTCTGGCGGTGGTCCCAGCGTACCACACAGTGATGGAGGAGGTGAGGATGGACTCGATGGCCGTGTAGAACCGGACCATCAAGGTGGTCGGCACATT
Organism: Callopanchax toddi; assembly: GCA_006937965.1. Taxonomy (NCBI): domain Eukaryota; kingdom Metazoa; phylum Chordata; class Actinopteri; order Cyprinodontiformes; family Nothobranchiidae; genus Callopanchax; species Callopanchax toddi. The sequence continues at coordinate 921,651 of SSNR01000196.1, forward strand.
GAGTTTTTTCAGAACATCCTCTGCTGAGCCTTCTTGGTGAGGGAGCTGATGGACGTTTCCCACTTGAGGTCATTGGTGATGGTGGTTCCTAGGAAGTGGGAGGAGTCCACGATTGAGATGGAGGTGTCCATCAGGGTGAGCTGAGGTGATGTCTCCTGAAGTCCACAATCCACTGTCTTCTTTAACTGTAGACTATTAACTCTGCACCAGGACGCCAGACGCTCCACGTCCCTCCTGACTCGTCCCCATCTGAGATCAACCCAGTCAGGATGGTGTCATCTGCAAACTTGATCAGCCTCTCAGACTGGTGGCTGGAGGTGCAGCAGATGGTGTAAAAACAAACTTTCACCACACGTGTTCCTTTGTTTAGACATTCCTTCACAATGTGTTCAGCTTCCTGCACGCAGTCCAAAGACGTCCAGCCTGCTGTCTGCCCCTCTAGGCACGGACTGACATCCTGTTGCAGTCAGAGAATGATGCTGAAACTCTGACCTGACTCTGGACCTACCAACCCGAACAGTTCTGTCGTCCTTGCATGTCACCATAACACAAACTCCTCTAACCTGCTGGGTAGCTTCTGACACAGAAAACAACAAGAAATGTAGCTGAGTTTCCAACATTATCACAGAACATTTACAAGTCTGTCTGAGACTGCAGCAAAGGTTCCTCTTGTTCAGGGTGTTCACTGAAATACTGGGACATTTAAAGTTTCAACTGTTTAGTGTTATGGAGGGCCACACTTCTCTGTTGGTTTAGAATCTATAATCATTTATTAGTTCCATACTTATTTAAAACTTTTGTACTGAAAAAAAAAACTTTTTGAAAACCTTGTTCCTTTGTTCTTACCTTTAAAAAGATACAAATGTCTCCTGTTGGTAAAAGTTTCAGGTTCAGGCTGCTGAACTGAGGCTGAGGTCAAATAAGGTCACTTTCCATAAAAGGAGACAGACTTTTCTAGAAGCTCTTAAACAAGTTTTCTTGCTGGCAGAGTTTGCCCTTTGTCTTTCTGTCAGGCCAATAAAAGAGAAGGAATTAAAAGTACAGCTAGAGGCCTGATTCTGCTCACTTCAGCCAAGAAGAGACAGCAAACAGAAGAAGCAACGCCTGGATTCATAGAAGGAAAGCTTGTATCTCTGATTTGTGGTCAACGTTCACATCAGTCAGGGGTTTTATGGATGACTTTTCAATGAAATTGTCAAAAAACTGCTTGTGACTCATGACCATACAGTTTAGTCATTGTTTGTTTTTCAGTTTCTGAAAAGTTGCATTTTCAGAGATACAAGGTTTTTGATTGACAGTGATAGAATAATCAAATCAATAAACTTTTAAAATGAATTTAGTGAAACGAATCTTAAATACGTTTAAAAATAGGATTAAAGATGACATCTTTGAATGTTAGTGTGACAGAGGATGTGTTCAGTAGTTTATTAATGGTTCTAGAACAACTTTCCTGCCATGCCTCTGCACTGAGACTGAGCCTCTCTAAGGGCTGTACACATCAGCTGGCTTTGTGGAAGTGGTACCCATAGTGTCTGCTCCTCTGTGTGGACGTGGGTGGTTACCAGCGTATCCACGTGTCTCCGTGTGTGAGGCTTTAAAGGCACATTCAGGGCTAATGCCCTTTCAGGTATGAAGGGATCTAACGGGGTAGAAACTGGCTGACTGTGGGAATAAATGTCTTCCTTGTTGGAATAATGTTTGAGAGTAAAACTGACTGGAGTGATTCAGACTTGCCAGCATGGTCCACTGGGCTCCCACTCACCACAGCATGAAAATATAGGCTGCATTACACCAGCAAGAACCGTTCTAGTTCCACTCTGCTGTGTCTGTGTGTGAGGATGGAAAACAAAGGGAGAGGCCTCACACAGAGCGCAGCAGAACCCGGCGGTACAGCTACGCTGGAGAAATGAGCACATAATGTTCTTAAATTATGATTCATAATGTTCTTCTAAAGGCTTGTTAGCAATATGGCTGTCTGTTCTAAGAACAAATGGCCCATCGAGAGTGTGGAATGGTATTAAAGAGTCACACGCTGGCAGCTCTGAACAGTCCAGACAGACGGAGGTTTATAAAGAGAAGTCCTGTCTGAGAGAGAAACGTGGAATAAAGTCACGTCAGGTCAATCACAGGACAGAGTGATGGCACACCTGGAGTCTTCATCAGAAACTAAAACACACACAGAGGACAGTGTGTGTGTGTGTGTGTGTGTGTGTGTTAGGGGTGTAACAATATCCAAATCCCACGGTACTATATCGTCACGGTATGGACCTCACGGTACGATATTTATTGCGATATTGTGGGGAGACTCACGATATTGCGACTATGCTCACAATAATAAGCCTCACAACATAAAATGTACCATTATGACGTTTTGGACAGCCTGAAAAGTCATTCCAAAGTGCAAAATTCAATTTCAACATATAAAGAAAAGACAAAACAGCATATTTAATAAATGAAAGTAACCAGGAAATACACAACTGCCTCGTCAGTAAGTCATAAATAAAAATACCTAGACATCACCATTTACCGGTCGGTCTGCGTCCCAATCCTCACCTGGTCATGAGCTTTGGGTAGTGACCGAAAGAACGAGATCGCGGATACAAGCGGCTGAAATGAGTTTCCTCCGCAGGGTGTCCGGGCTCAGCCTTAGGGATAGGGGGAGGAGCTCGGACATCCGGGAGAGACTCGGAGTAGAGTCGCTGCTCCTCCATATTGAAAGGAGCCAGTTGAGGTGGTTCGGGCATCTGGTCAGGATGCCTCCTGGACGCCTCCCTCGGGAGGTGTTCTGGGCATGTCCTGCCGGCAGGAGGCCCCCAGGTCGACCCAGGACACGCTGGAGGAAATACATCTTCAGTTTGGCCTGGGAACGCCTGGGCGTCCCAGCTGAGGAGCTGGTGGACTTGGCCGGGGAGAAGGTGGCCTGGGCTGCCCGACTTGGAATGCTGCCCCCGCGACCCGGACCTGGATAAGCGGAAGAAGGCGAGGCGAGGCGAGGCGAGGCCTCACCAAACAGGAACATAATTAGAAGCTAAGCTCTTCTAGTTTCTAGAGTTCTAGTCCAGTTTCAGTTTTTAAAAAATCAACATTTAAGGAGGAGGAGGAGGACAGATTATAGAGCTGTTAGAATGACCACTGCTGTTGTTACTGCTCTCCTCTCCTTGGTTCTGTCTGACCAGTCTAAGTTAATATCACTGCCTTCATCTGGGCAATGACTGAATTAAAAGACATTAAATAATGGACTAAAATGTGTTGATGATGGCATTTTATATTTAGGCTCCAGTTTAGCCACTAATGATTTAAACCCCACGACGTTCACGGTGGAAACTGGATGCAAATCAGTGTCTAAATATTCTGGGATGTATTTTATTTCTTGAGCTGCTGTGAGGCAGCACTGATCTAAGCGCTTCATGCTGGGGTTTTTAACCCGTCTGGACTTTCGTTTGAAACTTTTTGACGAGGGGCGGGTTATCAGCTGACCTCTCACGCTGCTCGTATTCGCCGAGGAGTCCGGCTCTGTACACCGACAGTGTCTGCATATCGTCAGCTGTTTGTCCGTTCTCGTCTCCTTCACCGTTTCTCCACACGATAAATCCGAAATGCTTCCAAAACTCAGACTGAAAAGCCGCTCACGTCGCTCCGCCCACCATGTTTGTTTTTGTTTCCCATGTGGGCTGCGCGCGCTCCTATTGGTGCACTGGCTGATGATGCGGAAGCAAAGGATCATGGTCTATGTAGTTTACTTTGCTATTCTCCGGTGGGGCGAACTAAAACGTGTTATTTTAACTCAGGACGTACTGTTCAATACCGCGACAAGACCACGACGATATCGTGGCCGTTTTACTAACCGCGATATCACGGTGTTTACAATATTGTTACACCCCTAGTGTGTGTGTGTGTGTGTGTGTGTGTGTGTGTGTGTGTGTGTGTGTGTGTACTGTATATATCCTCCAGAGACCCAGGGGGGAAAAATAAGTTTCTTTTTCAGGTTTTTTAATATAAATAAAGTGTTGGGGGATAAAAACACAACACAAGACTTTTTTGTGTTTACCTAATTTTATTTAAATTTTACAACACGTGAACTTCAGTGCACATTAACATGATTCAAGAGCTGATTACAAAAATTGACATTTCTACTTAAAACTTTAAAAAAGAAGGATATAAAAAGCACACATCACATCACAGACAAGTAGGGATAAACTCAGAACTGTCGAAGGTTTTCACCACCTTGTTTGTTTTGGCGATCATTAGATACCCAAGACGCCATGAGATTCTTAAACACGAGATCTCTTCAGGTGTTGTGTTTAGACTCTGAATCCTCCACAGCACCCATGATCACACCAACAGTGATGTCGACATGTGGTGTTTATTCTGTTTCATGATGAAACAGTTGCTGCAGTCGTGCTCTCATGTTTTTGACCTGCTGGTGAAAGAGCTGTGAACTCGCCATCACTAAACAAAGTAAAGACTTCTCAATGAGAATGTTTTCATTTCCTGAATCATACATTTCAAGTAAGTCTGAATAAAACTATTACAATCTGCTTGTTAATGAAGATAAATCAGATTCATGTAAAGCGTGTGTCAGCAGGACACAAAGCTGTGACTGGTGTCAGCCCTCAAAATCAGAACCAGTGCATTCTGCCTCCGACTGTCGCTGGAATGGATTATAGTACAACACCTCTCAGCTTCAGCAGGACAGAAAGTGAAATGATTGTTCTGAGTTTCTATGTTTTGTTCACTGAGTGTGAATCAGGTGACTGAATAACCTTCAAACCCTCCTTGAATGTGATTGGTTGAGTTTGTGTGAGACCCCCGACTCTTTAAAGGCGTCACTGAGGAAAACCTTTTCTTTCCGGATAAACAAACAGATCTCATCTGTTCACTCTGATGATGACTCAGCTTCATACCTGTTGTCTGTAAAATGCAGTCAGGTATTATCTTGTGGTTTGACATTTTATAAACTGTTAAAAGGTCAATTATAGAAGTTCGTTCCCATTTAAAAGAAGCATTACATTATAAACATTGAAGAACTAAAGAGCTGAGTCATGGTATCCTGATGGAATCTGAACCATATTCATACAAAGAGGTAATCATTCTCTAAATTAAGGAAAGTTGGAAATTGTATCTTAAAAATCTTCCTTTTAGATACATTTAGTGGAAAAGACTGAGTTAGTGCTTTGGACTTGGAGTGGGAGGTCTATAAAACATCAACAGTCCTTCAGAGAATAATTCATGTGTTTTTTTGTAAATAATCAGATGTTCTTAACCTTTAATGTGTTTCACTTTCTGTCTGGAACAGCTGTTCTTTGACAGCTGATTAAAAACAGGCCTGACGGGGTCAGAGTGCATCTCATACAGTCTAATGCCCGAAAAGAACTTCAACACTTCATCACGCTGCGTCTGGTGAAACCCAAGGCAAAGCAGCCTAAATACAGAAGAACAGCATGTGCAGAAGGAAAGCATTTCATTTGAATAAAGTCTGAGTGGAGGCTGTTCACGCTGGAGTCCATCTTAGACATGTCACATTAGATTGGGGCGGCACTAGCTCAGTTGGGAGAGTGGCCGGTCTGGTAACCGGAGGGTCACCGGTTCGATCCCCAGCTCTGGCTGGGTTAGATTGTCGTTGTGTCCTTGGGCAAGACACTTCACCACCTTACTGTGTGACTGTGAGTGTGACTGTGTGTGAATGTTGGTGGTGGTCAGAAGGGCCGATGGTCAGAATGGCAGCCTCTCTTCTGTCAGTCTGCCCCAGGGCAGCTGTGGCTACAGACGTCTGTCGTAGTTTACCACCACCGGTGAGAATGACTGTGTGAATGAATGATGCAACTCTGTAAAAGAGCAAAGGCTCAGGAGGTCCTCTTCTTTATTTGGATTGAGGCCATTTCTTTTTGAGTTATCTTTTTATTCTGATATGAATTCTGTGCTGCTTGGAGAACAACTTTATGATGCAAAACCATAAGAATGGCAGAGTTGTTTACAGGAGGGCGAACTGACATCTCAACAGCTCAGAGGATACCACAAGTCCAAATCCCAGAAGAATTCAAGAGGACACGTGGACGTGGAGCAGGAAGTTCAAACCATTGCTTCCATTAACCTGAACATGAGATCTCATGAGTACGATGGTATGAAGACCCATCAGGAGCGCAGCATCATGAGTTTCACTGAGACGTGGCTGCAGGATCAGATCCAGACTCCAACGTCTCTCTGCTGGTTTTCAGACGATACCAGCAGACAAAACCCAGTCTGGACTCCTCTCATGCAGCCAAATAACTACAGGCCCACTTCAAACTGACCTATCTCTCTAAACTTTTAGAAGGAGTTGTGGCTGATCAGCTGATCTCCTCTCTGGAACAACACAACATTTTTGATCAATTTCAGTCTGGTTTCCGTAAAAAGCATCAAGAGAAACGACTTTACTCAAAGTATCAGTGACATCCTGATGGCAGCAGACTCCGGGGAGTTTACAGTCTTAGTTCTGTTGATCACAGCACCTTAAAGCTACACCCGGCAGGTTGGTCAACAATGTAGCGTTTAACGTGCCTCTTAACAACATTCTAACATAGTAGAGCTATAAATATATTGTGGAGATATAAAAAACAACAAAGTGGTTGTCCTGCAGTTCTCTAAAAACTTCAGCCAATCCTATCGTTCGGACCGAATAATAGGATTGGCTGTCTGTCTCCTGAAGCGCCTCACTTCCTCTCTGCTTGGATCCTCCATTAATGCTGCTGGAGCATTTTTTCAGCAGAACATCCAGGAAGTGAGAGAAGGACAGAAACAGCTGTTAGCTGTTTCTACTAAATACTAAATACTAAACATCCTTAACTTGAATTCATTTATGGCATGATAGACCACATTCAGCACCAGAGTGGACAGGCAGAGACAAGAGACAAACGAGCAAAACACTAAAGAGAAAAGAAAAGAAAAGGGAAATAGAGAGATAGAACAAAATGAAAACGGGAGAAACCCCATCAGGACTGTGTATTTATCCCTTTATGACCACAGAATGTTTTCAGTCTAAACCTGCTCCTTCATTCTGCTTAAAGGAAAACATGTGACCCACCATAAATCCCAACGTGCTCCAGGTTTGAGTGGAGTGAGTTCAGTGTGTGAACAGGAAGAACAAGACAACCAGGAGGAGGTCCCTTCAGACAAAGATGAGCTAAACGACAAGCTAATCCAGAGGAATCTGTTTGGGCCCAGACACAACCATCACCCCCCCCCCCCCCCCCCCCCCCCCCCCCCCCCC
>SSNR01000196.1:936016-986118 GCA_006937965.1 Callopanchax toddi
GTGGAGAGGAAAAAAAAAAAGAATCTCGCCCTCTGGTGGCGTTATAAAAGCATTACAAGAAAAATAGAAAATGAGCCTAAGTAAAATATTTTTTTTTCCAGTTGCCACTCAGGGCTGCTTAAGTGGAAAGAAAAAAAAAAAGTTTTTTTTTTTTTTTATTCTCATTTTTACAACAGTTTAAGTATATTAGACCAGTTGTGACAATGTTTCAAAAAAAAGTTTTTTTTCCGTTTGTACTGGTCAGAAAGTCAAGCGGAAAAATATTTTTGACCAAACTTAGAAAATTGGCCACCCTTAAAAAATTTTTTTCCTCGCTTGCCGTTCAGGGCTTCCGTACTCAATCCTTCCACCTGACTGCTCTCACAACCTTTACAACATGAGCGCTGCCTTGGATAATTGACTGCTTCTGAACTTGTGGAATGTGAGAATGTAATTAGTGAGCTTCCAAATAACATTGATTAACAAGTCTAAAGAACAGATTCAGACGAGTCACAAATAACCTCTGTGTGCGCTCAGGGAGCAGAACCAGGCCCTCCTTCATTAAACACACTGTAGGGGAGAGACTACAGCCACTGAGCTGCTGGTTTGATCAACACTTGTTTTCCTTTTGATGACATCACACCAAGGAGCAGTCTGCAGACCTTGCTTCTCTAGATGTCACATCAGTTCATTTTCTCCTCATGTGTAAAGACAAAGAATGCTGTTAGGAAATCCATAAACTCTTGTTGACTTGGATCATTCACCAAAGAGACATTTAACACGGCGGCTAATTAAATTTCCCTTAACAACACCTTCCATCCTGCTCCAGCGTCGCGTGTTCCTTCTGCTGGAGTGAGCGCTCGTGAAGCTCCTCAGTATTGACCCAGGCTTCTGTTTGCTGTGAGTGTGCTAATGCAGTACCTGCTGTTTTGAACACTTCCTGAGGGACATGTTGAAACCAAGTCAATATTTATGAGTATTGCTGCTGTGGGCTCTTCCCTAATGGCGTACAGCTGCTGAGGTGTCCATGCAGAGTGGTGAAGGCAGGACGCCCGAGGCTGGCAGTGATGACTGGGCAGGGAGACTCTGGGGAAGTGTATTTGTGAAAGTGTGTGGAGAGGAAAAAGACTTTAATCAGTACATATTGACCAGCTCTTTAATGGTGATGGGTCAATCTTCGGACCCTGACCCCAGGTTTTGACTTGTATTCATTTAAAAGAGCTTTTATGTGTGCTCAGACCTGGAGGAGTGTGTTCAGGTGAGACTACCGTATTGTGGTATCCTGAACTCACTTTAGAGGTAAAACTGTGTTTATTTGTTGCTAAATCAAACACTGAGTGTTCATCCTCCACAGTTCTTCTCACACAGTAACCATCCGTTCATAAACAAACATCAGACTTCTTTTCTTCTTGTGTTTTATGTGTCTGTCTCTACCTCTAGACCACTAGGGCCTCCTTTAGGGAACAGTTTTAAAGTAAGTCCTGGGTTTGTTCAGTCTTTCCAGGTCCTGGGCCTGCCTCACCCTCTGAAGCTGAACCTGATCCTGGGGTGGGGTTAGGGGTTGGCTTAGGCTCAAACCCTGGATGCTTTATGATTAGACCTGAATCTGAATTGTACTTTTGGGGGAAGGGACTGTTAGAGGTAGCCTGCAGTACCAGAGTCCAACAGAGGGGCAGCAGCTGCATAAAGTAGCCTGCATACAGCCTGTGTGAGACTGACAGAGCCACTGGAGCCCACCAAGTCCCTCTGACCACCACCAGTAGACAAGGTGGGGGAAGTGTCTCCAAGGACGCAACGACAATCTAACCCAGCTGGAGCTGGGGATTGAACCAGTGACCCTCTGGTTGCCAGATGGCCACTCTACCAACTGAGCTACACGCCGCCCCATGAATGTAAACAAGAGAAGCTGTTTATGGTTCTGGAACTGGATTTTTGGATCAGAACCTGAATTCTGACCTTAGTTGATCTTCTGGGATTGCTACAGTGGTTTAAAGGTTCACTGAGGAGGACAGGAAAGTCCTGCAGTGTGTGGTGAGGGTAGCAGATTGCATCACTACAGGAAGTAGGGGTGCTGCAGCACCCCCTGCTGGTGACCTCAAAGTTGTATTTACCACAAATGTCGCAAAAGTGTATTTTATTCTTTTTTTGGGAAGAAAACACAGTGAGATGCAGCAAGGCTGCAGAAATAGCTCTGCATGTCCAGCTCAGCAGACTAAAGTTCTCAAAGGGCCCAAGAATCCGACCCGACCCGACCCGACACATCACGTTAATTCTGCCCGACCAGACCGAACCCAGTTTTAATTATTTTTTATGTAGGGGAAAAAGTTACACACACAGCGGACAATAGATCAACTCAGACATTTTAATAAAAACTAAACTCTAAACTTTCTGAGCATGAACCGTGAATAAAACATGATTTAATAATAATATATTACAAATGTCCACATAGGACCGGGCCAGGACAGCTGGGAATTCCCGGATTTGGGAGCAAACTCGATGAAACACCACACCCCCCCCAGAGCCTGAAATTAAATGTGCATTATCTTAATCACTAGTTAACAATGTCAAAATACTTTTAAATATACAATGACCATGTAAAACATACACAGAGTGCTTATTTACAAGACACCGTGAAGAAATAATAATAATACGTCCCCAGTGTCTGGATTAGACGCGTCCTCCTCTCCTCTAGTGGGGCTTTCACCGCATTTTACAGCAAACGATGAAAATCTAGACTTTTCCAGGTAGAAAAGATGTTTATACTGAATGACAGACTGCAGAATCAGAACCATGGACAGCAGCATAGCTGTCACATCTTTAAAGGGTGAGCTCTCAGCTTCTCTCTTTTCCCCCCTCTCTCGACTCTGACCCGACCTGAAAGAATTAAAGTCATAATTTATCGGCTCGGGCTGAGACGGAGACCTCTACAGCAGACTGAGGAAAGGGGCGTGCCTCGACCGGTGGGCCCCTCGCTCCATGATGCACGCTGCGGTCCGTGCTCCCAGGCGCGCCCTCACCCTGGACAGGGGTCCGCACCGTCAGGCTCTGGGTGTTGATGTGGACTGATGTGGCCACTGGACAAACATTTCCCCAGTGGACCTATGGTGACTCTGGGCTGGCCTGGACCGGGATCTGAGAGGCTTGTTTTAATCTGATCTTTTTTTTCACCCCTGCTGAGAATTTGTCCCCGCGGCTATGGGACTGTAAGTTTACACTGGGAAACTCCATCAGGAAGCCGTCACGTCATCAGACCCCTCACACCCTGGGTACCCCCCCCCCCCCCGGTCACTACAGGACCAGAACTAACAGACTGAACTAAAGCTTTTATCCACACTGTCAGGTGTCACGCCCCCTACCTCACCACACACACACACACACACACACACACACACACACACACACACACACACACACACACACACACACACACACAAAGTTGTGTGCCGTATTGTGTGTGATACTTTTGTTTGTTAGAGGTTTTTCTGTAACCCTACTGCTGATCTGAGAGCAGCTAGACTGATTTCATCATAACAGCAGTGATAAAGACTCTCTGGCATCTTTAATTGAGCCAAGCTATGGATGAGGATGTTGTTTGGTCAGGTCCCAGTGATCTGTCCTTTACATCTCAGAACAAACACAGACACATGTGTGATCTGTCATCTGTTTTTCTGACTGTCATGGTCATGCTCACCAAAACATCGACTGGAAGGTAAAATCATTCTGGAACCAGACCAAAGAGTCACCTAAAGCATTAAAGTGATAATATGCAACTGTTTCATATTTTTAAATCTTCTCCTTGAGCCAGTCTGTGCTAATCTGACTCTTTACAGAGTTAATGAAAAGTCACTTAGCCCCATCTGGTGGTTAGATCCAGAATACCACGATTGAAAGATCTCCGTCACCGTCACGGTACCCAGGAAGTCACGTGTCTCACGAGGGTTAGGCTAACTGTTATGCTAGCTCTGGAGTGTTTTTAGCTCATGATTCCTGATTTTTCCCATCTCTCCCTGCTTGAACACAGCTGATTTCTTTGAAGGAGTAAATAACCGCTCCTGTAGAAAGCTATGAAGGCTGAGGAGACATTTCAACAGGTAGATTTAGGCGTTTAGATGCTGAAACAATATGCTAACTTGTGTAATGCAGTGATTTAAAACGGACACCAGAGGGAGCCCAAAACAAGCAAAACTGCATATTATCACTTTAAACAAACAAATACAGTATAAATGATGTTGGTTCTGGGCTGTAAACATCCCAGGAGCCCCGTAATCTGGTAGAAAAAATAACTAAAAGCATCAGGAACAAAACCGTTCTCCTGACTGAAACGGGCTCCGCTCTGCTTTCATGTTTCAGGAGTTCTTCTGCCTGCAGCTCAACCACTGCTCCCACTGCACGTTCACATTCCCATCATAGAGAACATGTCAGCGTTGATGAACCTCCCAACCTTCAGGCTGGTTTTGTGTGAAAGAAACATTTTCTGAACAATGACAAAAGATTTGATTGTCAAACAACATCTTGTCCTCCTCAAAATAACCAAACCTTTTTATTTATTCTTGTATTCAGTACAACATCAAAGAATTACTCCATCAAAAATATTTCTTTAAACTGTACCTATATTCCTCATAGATAGATCAGACCAGCTGTTATCCTGATCCAGCAGGACTCCTTTAGCTTTAGCTTAGCATAAAACACTGTAAGTGAATGGTAACAGCTAGCATTGTGAGGAAAAAGTCCTTAAAACTCCCTCAGTAGCAGTGTTGCCAGTAACGCGCTACTTTGTAACGCGTTACTCTAAAATTACGTCATTTTTCAATAACGAGTAATCTAACGCGTTACTATTTCCAATCCAGTAATCTGATTAAAGTTATTTTTTTCGAGCCACTGTGCGTTACTTTGCGTTACTATCTTTGTCCATTTCCTTAAAATATTTATTTTCTTCCTGCATTTCTGTGAGCGGCGTTGTGTCACGTTCCCAGCATGAGGTGGAGTCACGTTTTCAACATGTGCACAGCGGAGGAGTCGCTCCAGCTGGAGGAGGAGTCACGTGACCTGTTATACCTTAGCGTATTTACCTGAATATCCGGGCATTATTTTTGTAAACTCCTCTGATACAACAGCTTTGTTTTATCTTCGGGGTCTAGACTTTGTTAAGGAGTGTGAGACTGAGAACAAACGGAGAACCGACGAGCAGGAACAGCTGACTGTCTGTCTGACAGCCGAGCAGACTAGCACTAGCAGCCTGAATGTAGCCGTAGCTCCAAACAGCTGGACTGAAGCAGCGCCAGCCCTTTTTTGGATTATCATCATGACCTGGATGACTGAGAACCTTCACCAGCAACTAAAGAGACGTTTTGATGCATCCTTAGACAAACGCAGCAGTCGGGAAACAAAGCAGCAGCAGAAACAAGAGCTGATGTTAGCTCCTCGTGGTCCTAAAACCCTCCGGTTTTAAGGAACTAACAGGTGAGTCTAAAGAACAGCTGATGACAGGAGCTAGATTATTAATTTTAGTCATAGTTGTGAATTTTACTTTACTTTAAATTCAATTTTTTTTATTTGTTAAAATAATTAAATAAATCTTTCTAAAAGATGAGATTTAGTTGTCAAACAAAATTTTTTCCAAAAAGTATATTTAGAAAAGGGGGTCAGGTAGGGTTAGGGTTGACCTGGATTTCAGGTAAATCCTGTAAAAACCAGCTGCAGCAACACAAACAACTATGGAGGAGAGAGATGATCGTTTTCTATCTGGAATAAATCAGTCAGGATTTAGAGTTAGTGTCAGATAAAGATGAGAACATTAAGGTTTGTTCTAATGTTCATTCAAATGTTCTGATGTTAATAAAACATGTTAAAAGTAATTTAATAGTTACAGTAATAAACAAGTTATTTTATAAAAGGTAGTTTTGCCATAAAAGTGTTAAATGTCAGGTCAAGAAAGGCTGTCTTTAATTTATATTTCATAAAACCAAGTATTTTTTTTCAGGAAATAGTTTGGAAGTTCAACTTTAATATCAGGAGATCCATTTTGTTGACTTGCTGTTAAAATTCACTTCTGTGTTTTAGTCAAACTGGAGGTTATTTTAATGTCGAGGCAGGGGAGGAGTCATCGGCAGCTAAATGTCACTAATAAAGTAACTAAAAAAGTAACTAGTAATCTAACTTAGTTACTTTTAAAGTCAAGTAGTCTGTAAAGTAACTAAGTTACTTTTTAAGGGAGTAATCAGTAATCAGTAGTCGGATTACTTTTCAAAGTAACTGTGGCAACACTGCTCAGTAGTGATACTAGTTCTGCTTAGTGACAACAATAATCACACGTTGTTTCAAACTTCAAAGATGAAAAAAACTAACACAAAGTCAGGAGCTGCTCAGAGATTATCTTCAGAAAACGTTACCAGGTTTAGTCTAGTAGACAGGATTTGCTTTATGGACGTAGGCGTCTTTGGGGACGCTGCGTCATGTCCTTGCTCCGTTCAGCGGAGGCTTACAGCTGTTCTTTGTCATAAAGTAGTCCCTAGTCTAAAATAGTTCCTGTAATTCCTTCGTGTTACTTTTTATTTTCACTTCCAGTCGATCTGATTATTGAGGTCACTAGGCTGAACTAGCTTGACTTTTGAAGTCTACACAGAACAAGTATCTCTGATCCTCAGACCCACCACTCTAACCTCCTAAAAACACAGAGCAGGACAAATGGAAACAATTACATAAAAAAGAAAAATCTAATAAATAAAATAATGACTCTTCTGTCTGTACGTATTAACATGAATATGTGTGCACATGGGCAAATAGAGCCTCGACAGTGTGTCAGAAGAGGAGGACACTCTTTCAGCTGCAGCACTGTTCTAGGGCTGCTTCAAAGCCTTGAAAGTGCTTGAATTTTAATGTGGTGTTTTCAAGGTTTTGAAAGTGTTCACATTTTGAATAAAAGGCTTGAAAGTGTATCTGAAATCAGACATTAATTCAGACCTGTGTGTGTGTGAAGTAGGCTGGTTCAGTTAGACACAGTAAAGTTTCAACAGCGAACACTGACCAGTAAGACAAACTGGACCATTAAACAGCTGGATGGGTTGTCTGATTAAAAGACTGGGAGATGAATTCATTATAACTAGTTAGTTAATCTAATTAATTACATTTTTTATCTCACCTAATGAATATCTGAGGAAAGCCCTCATCCTGAGGTGTTTTCATTGTGTCAGATCAATAGATTTTTTTTAATTAAAATTAATTTCATTCAAATAAAATAAAAAGATAAAAACAATAACAACAAAGTATATACACAACACAAGCAATTTGAATGAAAAGGAGCAGAAAGAAGAACTTATCATTTCTGCCCCTTTTAACAAAAGGAGATTCTGAACACATTCTCAGTTCAAACTGTCAGACACACAGTTCATTTTAAACTGTGATTTTCTAAATTACAGAGTAATCTTAGACTTTAGTTTCATAACTTTTCAATACACTTGATTTAATATGCTTTCTAAATATGGTAAGTGACCGCGAGTCTTTTATTTCCCTGCTGAGGTTATTCCACAATTTTACACCATTTACTGAAATACTGCGTTCCTTAATTCTGGTTCTGAATGGAGGTTTTTTAAAGACCTCGACTCCTTTCAACATGTACTCACTGACTCTCTTTTGAAACATTTTGTGAACATTTGTTGGTAATGTACTTGTATTTGCTCTGTACATGGTTTGTAATATTTTCCAATCTACCAGGTCATGAAATGCCAGTATTTTATATTTGATGAATAATGGGTTAGAGGGTTCTCTATAGTGGCTGTTGTTAATGATCCTTAATGCTCTTTTCTGTAAAATGACCAAAGGTTGTGTCTAGGTTTTGCATGTGGCTCCCCAGATTTCCAAACAATAAACTAAGTATGGTCCAATCAGTGAGTTATACAGTGCTAACAATCCAGAACTATTTAGTAGAAACTTGACTTTATAGAATACAGTGATGGCTTTTGCAATTTTCCCTTTTATATAACTTATATGTGATTTCCCAGTGAGATCCTCATCAAACACAACTCCTAAAAACTTAGTTTCATTCACTCTTTGAATTTCTCTTCCATCTATTGTTAAAGATACATCACTGCATTTTTTGTTATTAAACAACATAAAGTTTGTTTTGTTCAGATAAATGAAGTCATTTATTGTGTTTAAAGTGATAATATGCAGTTTTGCTTGTTTTGGGCGCCCTCTGGTGTCCGTTTTAAATCACTGCATTACACAAGGTAGCATATTGTTTCAGCTTCTAAACGCCTAAATCTACCTGTTGAAATGTCTCCTCAGCCTTCATAGCTTTCTACAGGAGCGGTTATTTACTCCTTCAAAGAAATCAGCTGTGTTCAAGCAGGGAGAGATGGGAAAAAATCAGGAATCATGAGCTAAAAACACTCCAGAGCTAGCATAACAGCTAGCCACTTTGGGTTAGCCTAACCCTCGTGAGACACGTGACTTCCTGGGTACAATCGTGGTATTCTGGATCTAACCACCAGATGGGGCTAAGTGACTTTTCATTAACTCTGTAAAGAGTCAGATTAGCACAGACTGGCTCAAGGAGAAGATTTAAAAATATGGTAAAGGTGCATATTATCATTTTACCAGACTTGAACAGACTCAGTCCCAGTGCTGCTGAAACCTGTAACAGCTCTGCTAACCCCTCATCCTCCACCAGGCATGGACTGGCCATCTGGCGTACCAGGCTTTTGTCCAGTGGGCTGATGAAACCTCTGGACTGGCGGTGGTAACTGTTGGCCGGTCCGGACTAGCACGGGCCGGTAGAGCAGCCCATGATCTGAGTGGCTTTTAGTTTGCACTCCTGATGCAAGGCGCAGATAAGGAGTGTTAAGTGTTATATTGCAGTGTCACGAGTGATAACTTCCTGAAAGTGTGGGGTGAAGTTAAGGAGCCTCACAGGGCTGCTCAGTGACACACAAACCCTGCAGCGCTATACACACACGCACGCACGCGCACCACTACAACAGAAGCCTGCATGCAGAAACGGTAAAGTTAAAGATTAAAAATGAGTCTAAAGTGAGTAAAATACATAATGCACTAAATAAGTCTGCAATTAATAAATCACAATTAACCAATTTTACCCATTAGTGATAAACAATCAACAAAATTCCGTAAGACACCCAAAACCCATGATGACCCTCTCTACACTTTGAGATCTGCATGAGGTTTTAGAGAATCGTTTGTTGAAAAAGAACCTAAATTAGGTTTGAATGTGTTTTGGAATGCTAACCCACTCAGAAATGATGAGCGTAGCGTTTCAGGCTGCAGACTGTAGGATCCAGTACACAGTGATGTTTGTGAACATGAATTAATTTTATAATAATAATAATAATAATCTTTATTTAGAAAGCGCCTTTCATACAGAAAAAAAACTGTAACTCAAGGTGCTTAACAAGTTAAAATGACCCCACATAAACCACATTCCCATCCCTCCCCCATAAAAAGCACACACACACACACACACACAGCAGTTATTACACTTTGTCATGCATATTTTAATTGTCAAAGTCAGTCTCAACCACTGCGCTGCTTTCATCTCTTTGATAAACAGCCTCCCTCACTAGAATTGGTCCCCGAGTCAAATGTAATCTTCAAAGTGAAGTCCTAGTGGCTCAGTCAGGCATTCAGGATGCCCCTTTGTTTGAATATGGAACAGCACCTTTATCACAGGGCGACTTTTCTTTTCTCTTTCATCTTTTCATCTGGCTGCTGAAGATTAATAAAATGAACCCACCCCCAAAATAAAGAAAATTAGGATGCAACCTGACAAGTGGGCTACAATTTATACACAGCACTTCAACACGCACACACACACACACTTGTAAAGCTATTCTTTGCAATATGACCTTGCATTGACTTTCATTCCGTTGTGAAGTCAAAGCTGAACTAGATTACCTTAAAGTACCCTAGTTTCAGTCCACCCTTAACCAGGACCCCTTAATCCTTAATAGTCTGTAATGTAAATACATATAATAATAATAATAATAATAATAATGCATCAGATTTATATTTTTAGGACACTCAAAGACGCTTTACAGAGTTGCATCATTCATTCTCACTCTGGTGGAGGTAAACTTCGTCTGTAGCCACAGCTGCCCTGGGGCAGACTGACAGAAGAGAGGCTGCCATTCTGACCATCGGCCCTTCTGACCACCACCAACATTCACACACAGTCACACAGTCAGGTGGTGAAGTGTCTCCAAGGACACAACGACAATCTAACCCAGCCGGAGCTGGGGATTGAACCGGTGACCCTCTGGTTAACAGACGGGCCACTCCACCAACTGAGATATATATCCCTCCCCAAACATAATTATATTCATATAAATACATGTAATGGTACTTTTTGTAACCTCATGTGTTGCATCTCAAAATGTGCAGAACAATATCAGCTATAACTAGAATGAAGAATCATTTGTTTTGGACTCTGAAAAAAGTATTCAGCCTTGAAATAGAAAATTTAAATATTTGTATTCTAAAAACACTGTTACTGTGTGTGTGTGTGTGTGTGTGTGTGTGTGTGTGTGGGGGGGGGGGGTTATTATTCTGCAGCAGTGCAATGATTGAGGAAAGAAACAATGCCTAAAAGAAAAGTTTAGTCAAGTTGTTTTTGAGTCAAATCATTGTTTTCTGCTTCACTTTGACCAGCTGTAGGTCTGAGATGTAATGAATGATCAGCACATGCCACATAAACACCTTCATGAACACCTGCTAATAAAACAACTCCCTTTCTCTTCCAAGCAGGTCATTTAGTTGTAACTGTGCACCGGGTGGAGGAAGTCGATTTGGCGTGGACGGAGGTGACATGTCCCCACCAATACCCAGCGATCACTGATTTGTCCCCACCAATAATTCGATCCAAGGGTGCAGAAACAGCCTGACCAATAAAACGTGCAGTCCAGCGGACCAGGTGCCGTGCTGCTGTGTGTATATGATCTGAGTCCAGGTAAGGAGGCGTAACCCTATAACCCAGTGGCTCCTGATCTGGGTCTGGATGTGGACCGGTCTGGACTGGTCATCGGGCATTGTCCCAGGATGGTACGTTTGGGCCAGTCTGGACCAGGACTAGCGTTACAGGACGGATCGTCTTGAGCAGATCTACGCCACTGACTGGAACGCAGGACTTTTACCTGGAAATGAGCCCATGCAGACCCTCAGACCTTTACCAAACCCTTCACAGAAAGTTTTATTCTGTCAACACCAACAACACCTCTGTACCTCCTAAAGTACCAGAATTCTGTTGAAAATACTATTTTTGTTTTTCAACATTTAACAAGCTCATCTTTTATTTCCAGCAAAAACTACAAAACCTGCTGTTCATATATTTATTATACATTTCAAAAGTAGAAAGCACTGATATTAAAAGACAGGACTGCTCTGACTACATGCTGGCATCCTTCCTTCTTTTCTCACCTCACTGACCTGAGGTCAGGACCTCACTGGGCTCTGACTGTTGGCATTTTGGAAACTAGTTGGAGAAGCAAATATGCAGGAAAAGAGAAAACATTTTTCTTGGAAATGCAGTGACTTGGTGAACACTTCAACACTCTAATCTCATCTGAGTGCATCTTCTAACAGAACACTCAGTCATGTGAATTGAAGGCATTTTTGTTGTAATTTTAGCAATAATTAGGTACAACAGTCAAGAGGAATGAAGAAGAGTTTTCAAAGGTTTCCCTCAGGCGTCTGGACCCTACACATCTCTCCACTTAGCTGTGCATGATGAACATTTTTAGAGTTAATTTAAAGTGAGCCATGAATTTTTTCACTGTCAGTTCCCCACAAAGATAGCAGGAGCACCTCCTCAGATGTGAGAGCAAAGCCTGACCTCACAGCAGACAGCTAGCTCAATCCGGTCTCTGAGGGAAAACGTAGCTCTTTTATATACGGCACAGCTAAGACTGTTTTAAAAGTCCGTTTAGATCAGCTGTGTACTCTTAAAAATCATTTTAGTTTTTGCCAAAATGAACCATGCTCAGTTTAGAATAACATTGTTAAAAGATGCACAGAAAATAGTAACACTACTCGTAAAGATGCTCATTAGACCTCACATGTCTCTAAAAAAGAACCAAAATAACTACTGACAAAAAGAGAAACAGGATAAACCTCGTAAAGTAGCTCAGCTGACAGCTAGCTGGTTCTAATATTAACGCTGTATAAAGCCTGACTCAACACCTTAGCTGAAACGGTTTGGTAGCTCCGTCAGAGGAGCAGGAGGTGTCCTCTGACCTGCAACGAAGAGAGAGAGAGAGAGAGAGAGAGAGAGAGAGAGAGAGAGAGAGAGAGAGAGAGAGAGGATAAAGTGATAATATGCAGTTTAGCTTGTTTTGGGCGCCCTCTGGTGTCCGTTTTAAATTACTGCATTAAAAAGTTAGCATATTGTTTCAGCTTCTAAACGCCTAAATCTACCTGTTGAAATGTCTCCTCAGCCTTCATAGCTTTCTACAGGAGCGGTTATTTACTCCTTCAAAGAAATCAGCTGTGTTCAAGCAGGGAGAGATGGGAAAAATCAGGAATCATGAGCTAAAAACACTCCAGAGCTAGCATAACAGTTAGCCTAACCCTCGTGAGACACGTGACTTCCTGGGTACCGTGACGGAGACGGAGATCTTGCAATCGTGGTATTCCGGATCTAACCACCAGATGGGGCTAAGTGACTTTTCATTAACTCTGTAAAGAGTCAGATTAGCACAGACTGGCTCAAGGAGAAGATTTAAAAATATGAAAAAGTTGCATATTATCACTTTAATGTTGATTCACTGCTTGTGTTGGTGAATATTCTACAGGAAGCCCCTGTTAAACAGTTTCTCCAGTGCAGCTCTCCTGAGAACTACTGGCTGCTTGTTAGTAAGAACTTTCTTTATGGAAGACAATATATGAACTGAGAGTTTCTCCTTCACCAGAGGAATGATGGAATACCAAGGCATGTTGAGTGTTTTCCATTAGTTTGAGAAATACCCAAGAGACATAATGTACCAGTTGAACACCTCCCCTCGGAGCGTGTGAGCTGGACACTGTATTGCAATGAAAGTGTTTTAGAGAGCTGGGGAATAAAAGGAAGGCAGGAAAAAAGGAGAAAAGTCAAGAAGGAATGAGAGAAAGTGGAAAAAGATGCAAAGAGTGGAGATCAAGAGGAGAGAGGGAAACGTGGATTATAAAGTGAGGCAGAAAGGAGGGGATACGAGGGGAGCAGAGAGAGAGAGAGATAGATAGATAGATATATAGAGAGAGACAGATAGAGATAGAGACACAGAGAGAGCGACAGATAGATAGAGAGATAGACACAGAGAGAGACAGATAGAGATAGAGAGATAGACACAGAGAGAGAGACAGATAGATAGATAGAGAGAGAGAAAGATAGATAGAGAGAGAGAGACAGAGAGAGACAGATAGAGAGAGATAGAGAGATAGATATAGAGATAGATAGATAGATGGAGAGACAGAGATAGAAAGATGATAGATAGATAGATAGATAGATAGATAGATAGATAGATAGATAGATAGATAGATAGATAGATAGATAGATAGATAGATAGATAGTGCACTGTGAAGAAGGACAGCACTAACGCAATGCTGCTGTCTATGATTCTGATTTTGCGGTCTGTCAATCAACATCTCATCTGTAAACGTGTAGATTTTCACCATTTTGTTATTCCATCATCTCCGATTTGCTATAAAACATGGTGAAGGTAAGAATCCCCATGTCACAGATGTAGCGTTTGGAATAACTATTAGTTATTTTAACTACACCCTCTTCAGATAAATATTAGAACTTATTTTTGGATTCTAATGAAAAGTGATAAACTGTCATTTAACCCTGATAATAGCTAATATTTATTGAAGGTATCTAGGTTCTTTGAAAGAGTACAGTGAATTGAAATACCTTATTAATAACGTGAAGCTGAGGCAGATAAAGATTGAACAACCATTTAATTTGAAAAACCTAAGAACACAGACAGATAAAAACACAATTAATATTAATATTCTTAAACATGTTGAGGATGTTAAAGATGGTTAATTGTGAGTTTTAACGGACTGTAGCATATGTTTTAATGACTAGGGAAGTTAGTTAATTTAGTTAACCTAGTTGTGACTTTAAGAGTCAATTTAGGGCTAATTTGAGTTTGGAATGGGATTTAGTTTTGGCTTAAGGCCTATTCATCCTCCACGAGAAGAAAGAACTTTGTTCTCGCTGGGGGTCTGCGAGAACAAAATGACGTCATTTTGTTCTCGCAGACCCAGTTCGGCAGCGCTAACGGCTTGTTCTTGTGCACATCAGCCGGGCCGAACTTTTTTCGGCAGGATGTCCGAGAACAACTGCTGTGATTGGTCAGAAAGGGAGGATGAGCGTGGTTTTGCGGGTAGCGATTGACGTTTTTTCTCCGGTGCCTGCTGTGCTGCTTTGTGCGGACGGACCGAGGAGTCCGAGTCACGGTCTGGATCGACCCGAGCTAGGAGGACCAGCGCGAACCGCGAGGGTTTGCGCCGGAGACCCATATGCCTCCGCTCCTCACGTAGCGAGGACGGATCGTTTTAAACTGCACACACACCTGATACGCACACCCATCTGATACGTCACTGAAACAGTTCAACAACTGAGTTCTAGGGGAGTATGAATGCTCCCTGCCGAAACAAACTTTTTTCTTGTTCTCGGCGCTCCCCAGCGAGAACAAATTTCTTTCTTCTCGTGGAGGATGAATAGGCCTTAAATTTAGAGTGGAAGAATGAAGCTTTATCAAAGCAAACCTCTCGATCAGAAAGTGGTGTTCGCTCACTGAAAGGTGGACGCTCCTGGATCTGGCAGGCGTTGGTTTCTCCACGAGCTGAGGCTGGAGTGCCCAGACTCGGAGTGGTGGTCCTGGAAGGCGTGGCTGCCGAGGACCTCGCCGGACAGTCCGTGGATACGTCCCGGTCAGGAAGGGAGGCATTTCAGCAGCATGCTGAAGTCATTTCTGACCAGTCCCGTAGTGAGGGAGAGACATAGACACCCACGCAAGCAGGTGGCTCTCGAGGCCTTGTTCAAAGCTGATGGAGGTTCAGCTAAGACTCTGAAGGATAGCAGCCGGTGTCCAGTGGGTCATCTGGGAGATGGACACCTGAAAGTGGACAGTAGGACACCTGTAGGGATATTGATTCAGGTTAAAACATAATCCAAGAGTCATTGTATTCCAAGTTATTGGGAAAGAAATGGATTATTGTTGTGATGGTCAACAGAGGTCAAAAGTCAGAGGTTATAGCATATTTGATGGTGCTACACAGAGAACCTATGGTGAGACAGGAACATGAGACGGAGCTGACGAGGATAAAAACCAAAGAGCTTTGGGGGAATAGACACTGGTCTCCCAGGAGGAGAGAAGGTCTGGTGTTTGGGTGTAGACTCAGCCAGCTACGTGAACTGCTCAACATCTAACCCTCTGCGCAAATAAGACATCAAGAAAACAGTTATGTCTGCGCCGAGTCACCATTCCACCACCTGCACTGGGCCCACTCCATTGTCATCTGGCCAAAGTTCAATGTTATCATTTGTTTCAAGAAGTGATGCTGCTCTTCCCTGGAAAACAAAGCAGGCTGTTACAGAAAAGTAACGCGCCAAAGACATCCGACCTTTTCATATTGTGCAGGGTGAAGGCTTTGTGGAATTAGCACAAGAGGGTCATACGGGAGGTAGGCGTTGAACGACTTGCTATTTTTACAAGTCGACTACCAAGTAATAAAAGTCGTGTTGACTTCGACTAGTCGCTGATGACGTCATACATACGGTGTATACAGGACGGCTTTATAAAACTTGACAGGCTTTATTGCAAAAACGTATCTTAATGCTGACAACAAACAGCTGAGAGAGAGCAGTTGTTTTAGGAGCACTTTGGTTTGAATATCAAGTCTTTAGACTAAAATCTGATTAGTTTTAGTCACATTTTAGTCAGGTTTATACGAAAACAGTTTTAATCTGATTAAAACTACAGTTTGAGTCAGATTGTGGTCTATTGTTCGGCCATAATCATAACAAAGACATTCGCTATTTAATAAATAAAATCACTCAAAGCTCGATAGCCGAGCCATTAGCTCGTTAGCTTAGCCGTTAGCAGATCGGAGGTTTGAATAGCGCCGCATTTTTAGTAAAACAAGAGATAAAGAAAGCAAAGACTCACCGTTAAGTTGATTAAATCAGGACAATCGATTGGCAAGGGCATCAAAAGCTGACAAGAAGTATTCTTTGAGTAAATATCCATTTTAATAGGCAGCGCCAGACCGGAACACATCAAAGGAAATGGAACGAAACCCCTTCAAAATAAAAGTTCACGTGATCAGCGATTAGTCGACCTTTGGTTTAAAAAGTCACTACAGCCCACAAAAGTCGACTAGTCGACTAGTTTGTGAAAGCCCTAACGGGAGGGTCGCTGCCAGCTGTTTTACCAAGTCGCTACACACTGTAAAGCTTTGGCTGAAGAAAAAAGAGAAGCATTTACTGCAAAAATAATAGATGTTCTGAACAACAGAGGCACAATCGGAAGGTCAATAGACATGTGGATGGATGATTTCCTCAAGTGTAGTTATTTATCAATAACTTGTCACTACGTTACAGAGGAGTTTGAACTGGTGGGGAATAATCTGACCACAGCCTTGTTCCTGACTGAGGAAAAAAAGATCCGACAAGAGATGGTGAAGCTCCTGGTGACCAAGTTTGGTTTTGACCCCCTTTCACTGAGCAACATTGTTTGGGTGACTGACCAGAGGCCAAACATTGTTATACACTTCACCCATACACCAGGATGGACTGCCAGGATCACGTCCTCAACACACTGCTCCGACATGGTCTGGATTCTGACGCGCTGACTGAGCATGCGCCTGACATGGCTGACTGCAGCCAAGGCACTAGTTTAATATGTAAACCAGTCGGGACTGGCAGCGCAACTTTCCAAAATTCTGCTGCAGATGGTTGACAACTTTCCATCCATCCATCCATTTTCCTTAGCTTAGCAAAGAAGCTTGTACTACTACTTCAGCCACTCCTCTGAGGTGATCCTAAGGCGCTCCCAGGTCAGCCGAGAAACATAGTCCCTACATTTTCTTTAATTGACATTTACTTTGTGTGTGTGTGTGTGTGTGTGTGGTGTGTGTGTGTGTGCACCACGCTGTTACGTAGCGTGAAAATGACAGCGAGCGGCTGTAATGACTGAGAGGCTGAGAGATGTCCGTTTCTCGCTCCGTGACCGCTGTAGACAGACACCTGTGGCCTCACTTAGAAAACCTGCTCACACCAAAAACAGGTCTGAAAGTTGTGAAAGTCACTTTCTCTGCAAACTTTGGGATTTATAAAAGACAATGTGACAGAAAAATGTGTTAACTTTATGCAGACTGTGAACCTTGCATAAGCACATTTTGGAAACGGTCAGACCTCAGTCATAACGTGTTTAATGAGGCGGGACGGGTCGTAGATCTACACACAGAGATGTGAGGCGGTTTGGTGCAGGTCAGAAGTTTTCAAATGTGCAGAACCCGCGGGTCAATAAAAGCCCTGACCCACACGTCACTAACGGGGAGCTTTAGGTGACTGCTGACATTTAGAGGCTCTCTCTTTCTCAGTCTCCTATCACTCTCTGACATCTTAAACTTCTTGGCTTTGTGAGACTTGTTTGCTGACTGCTGCGTTTGACACAATGAGTGACGTTTGAATCATGACATCTGCTTAGTTGTTGGTTCATTTGTCTAAATGTTCAGCGGCTCTGGTCGGAACGTTAACTCCCATCATACTGCTGTGACTACATTCAGGCTGCAGGTGAGTGTCTGCTGTCTGCATCCAGTCAGCTATTACTGGTGTAGCGTTGCCAAATACGCTATAATCTCTGACCTCTGTTGACCATCACAAAAAATAATCCATCTTTTTCCCAATAACTCGGATTATAATGACTCTTTATTATGTTTTAGCCTGAATCAACATTCTTCCAAGGGTTCGTTTGTGCCGGAAGACTCCACAGGACTCTCTTTAGTTATAATAACTCAAAGATCTGATGTCTCCTTCTAAATGTCACTACTTTAATCCACTGTTATAGAAATGTCTTAATATGATTAATGCATTTTCTTCCACAGTATCATGAATTTCTGATCCAGCTTCAGTATTATTTCATATACATACTTTGCTAAAAGGTTAAGTCAATATTATTCATGTTCATTCCTTATTAAGATGAACTACAGTTTTAAAGATCTGAGTCATGTGACCTTGTTAAAACTCCCTGATTGGGCCACGTTCCACTAAACGGTCCACATGGCTTCTTCCGATCCCGGAAGTGCTCAGTTCTGGTCTAGACACTGACCAGACGACACGCTGGCTGTCCACCTCTACACAGCTCAGCCATTTTCCTAAAGTTGCCGGTCCTCCTGTACGGGTCACAGCCCCGTCGGGCCGATGAAACCTGATTCCCTTTGAGGTCCGACACCTTCAATCTGACGCTCTCTGACACCATGGGAATGCCAGCCTCTGACGCTCCCTGCTGGAAATGGAACCGCTAGCCCGTAGCCACGAACATCGACGCGCCCCGAGGGGACTCAACCTGCCCCCACAGGGACCAGGCGATCGTCGGGGAATCCCACCTTCAAACGGTCTCCCGTCACGCTGAGGTGATCCACGGAGCGGTGTCAGTCAGGTACCCAACCTGGTAAAGCTGAGGCTACTTTGATAAAAGCTCACTCACACCGTAGCTTACCACGAGCAACTCCTCCTCTCCAAACTAATCTGAATTAAGATAAAATGCCCCTAGTCTATAATATCACAGACTCAGATCGTTAACACTTCTTTTAAAGATCCACTTGAACACCTTAACATCGTGTTGACAAAGCTTAAACACTGCTACCTCCGCTAACTGTTTATAACTGTTTGTTCGTCTCTCTTTTGATAATAAAACTTGTAAAGTCTTATTCCGACTCAGACTTCCCTTCGTCAATATTAAAATACATAATTTACTCACTGTAACATCTGCTGAACCTAGAGTTCCTGTAAACACTGGAAAGTGACGGTATCTGAACTAGAATTAGTCAGTTTAAAACCTACAAAATGGACCAGTGATATCTCAGAAGTGTGTGCAAGTTATAAACTCAAAATAGAGTTTATAACGCTGCACTGGTCACCTCGCTCCTCAGTCACACAGTATCAAGTATTACACCTGAGCTGTCTATATGTTGCATAGGTGACACTCACTCACTCACTCACAGATGCAAGTAGAAAGTAAATATTTCTCTTTACTAAAAAAAAAGACAAAAATAATAACATGCAGAAGTACTATAACCCTAATCTGATTACTGATTGGAAAAATAGTAACACGTTAAAAAACTCACAACTTAAAATAGTGGTCACGAGAAACCCGTTAGCAGCATCACTGATCAGGACGTCAGCTTGTTGTTTTTATATACAAATAATCAGGTCCAATTATGCAGCAATGTCGTTAATTATAAAGAAACCCACGTGTTCTACTTGTATTTAATGAAATACTACAATAACGCACAACTTTAACAAATATATCGTATGTTTGGAGAATAATAACCTGAAAAGTCTTTAGTAGGAGTTAATTAGCAGGAGTTCTAAGTCTCCACAGTGTGCTCAGGCATCTGGACTTGACAACTTGCTGAATCCTAATGAGAACATTTCTACCAGCAACAGCAGAAACAATAGTTGTCTTACAATTCATTTGTACTTTCAGCAGCAGCTCTGCTCTGCATCACCTACACACACATGAATATTCCTTATTGCAGATTAGTTTCTAATCAGCATTCGACGTGTGCTGAGACTCTGATTCAGCTACAGCCTCCTCTAGGGAGGAAAATAAGATTCAGACTTCTCCAAACAAAGTGGAAGTATTCTGGAATGAGAATACATGGGTTCATGTTCTCCATAATTTGAATATCTTTCACCATCAGCAGTAAAGCCTGGACTTCTCCATGGCCAGAGTTGAGATGGTTTGGGTATCTGGTCTCGATGCCTCCTGGACACCTCCTGGGGGGGGGAGGGGGGGGATGTTTCAGTCACAAGACCCTAGGGCTGACCCTGTTCCTGGAACACTTTGGGGTCCCACTGGAGGAGGTGGCTGGACAGAGACAGACTTGGGAAGTGGAGTTCACTGACTCGTGGTTCAAAGTTTTACCCACAACTTCCCTTGATTTCACCTGTATGTCAGCTTTACTGTAGATATGGACACAGTGCACAAGTTACAACACAAATACAAGAATTACCATTTAAAATCACATGTAGAAATTGGCTATAACTACTGATTATTTATTGCACAGGCATTTTTTAGGCGATAGAAAATAAATATGCAGCTAAAATGAACTTCCTGTTGGGTGGCCAGGCTCAGCCTCAGAGGGGAGGCAGGTTGTTGTGAGAGTTGAGTGAAAAGCTTGAGAGAAGAGCAGCAAACAGGCTCCATGCAGGAATCCAGCTTCACATTCATCCTGATGCCCTGCATGGCCTCAGTGATGAGCAGGAGAAAGAGCTGAGCAGCAGCAACAAAGAGTGGAGGGTCATGTTCCTGTGAATGGATGCATGTTGGAATCCTTACTGTACTCTACATCTAAATCTCTTTAAATTGAGCACAGCGTGCAGGATGCTCCGCTCAGCTCAGCTCAGCGCTCCTCCATCCTGCTTCTCCAGGAGGTGGAGAGTCACTGGGGAGAGGGACGTCTGGGTCTCCTACTGGACCTCTTAAAGTAAACGGAAGACAATTATACTTTTTAGTTTAAACTGATATTAGATAATAATTCTTCTAATTATTAAAACAGGTAAAATATATAAAGTTTTCAGAAGTCATTGTGTTTGACTCAGCTTTAAAAAGGAGACCTGGTTCAGGGTCAGTGAGGCCGTCTACCATGGAGACCGGGGCTCGATCCCCAGTCCAGGCCATGTGTCGAAGTACTGATTAAGAAACTGACCCCACCTGCCTCCAGGCCTCCCTGGAGAAGAGGTTCCTATTGTTAATGGGATATTAGGTTAAAAAAGTCCAGATGTTATTAACCTGTCAAGTCTATGAGACGGTAATGAAAATACATGTCTTTATTTTGTCATTAAAAAACAAACCCCATACAGCTAAATCAGACACTATGCAATGGAAGGTGGGATAAACGTGTTTCAATCCACCAGATTCAAGAGGGAACAAACAATAGAAACAACATTTTTAAAGTTTGTCTTTATGATAAAGTGGACGAGGACTTCCAGAGTCCAGTTTGTCATTTACAACTAGTCTAACACCACATGCAAACATGCAAGGTTAATGGTGCAGACTGGTAATTATGGCCAGCATCTGCATCGACGTGTCCATTCTTCTAAAGGACAACGACTGTTTTGAAGGTGAAAGGCAACATCTCCATAGGGAGGAAGGTGAGGAGGAAGGTTATTAGATTAGTGAGAGAAGTGTTTCACCAATGGTCCCTGTGGGCCAAAGCTCTAAAGACAGATTGTGTGCAATTACTGTCCATTTGTTCCAGCCCCTCCCGTTCTGAGGACCTGCTAATGGAACAGCTCGTTGGCTTTCTTCTCCCTCCTTTTGTCTTTGGTTTGACTCTTTTCTTTTCCATCTGTCTTGTTTCCTTTCTCTTCTGTTTTCTAAGTCATAGCTCTATTTTTCTTCATGATCAGAATCACTTTACTCTTCATGTTCAGTAAATAAACTGGAATCCTGCAACCTTCAATTTCTTCCGTTACCTTTTCCTCTCTCTTTCGTTGGCTCATCCACTCTAAACTCTCTTCTATTCTTTGGTCCCCTTTTCTTTTATTCTGTCTGAGTGAGCCAATTATATGCTTTCCAGCCTCAAACTAAGGGTCTCTCTGTTTTTTGGGGAAAAAAACCTTTCCCCCGTCATTCCTCCTGCAAAGAACCCAGTGGAGTTCATTTCTTGCAGGATGTATTGAGAGCCACTTGTGATGTTTGTGACAACAGTAAATGCAGAGGTGTGTCCCATTCAGAGCAAAGGGAAATGGAAATAGAACTCTGACATATTCTTCAACAAATATACTGAGACAACAATGTCATGTACCAAAACTTTATACCACTTTCCTACAGTAGCTAACAGGCCTTTTTCTGTCAGCTCTGTCTGACCAAGACAGTTATACTCTTTGCAATTTTTCAAAAAAGGATGTTGTTTGTCTCCACTTCTATTTGCCATTAGCATAGAACCATTAGCAGAACGAATCAGGAATAACCCACTAATTTTAGGCATATTAGATAACATCAGGACACATAAACTCTCAATGTACGCTGATGATGTCATTCTATATCTCCATTAGGAGCCAGAGACCTCGATACCAGAACTCCTAAAATGTTTCAAAGAAGTTAGCATTGTTTCAGGATATAAAGGTAATAAATCAGAATCTGAAGCCATGATGATAAAGGGAAATTTGCCCCCTGAAATGTCCAAAAGAGTCTCATTTAATTGGTCAAGAAGTGGGTTTCAATACTATTACATAGGACACCTCTCAACTGTACAAGGAAGATTATGAAAAACTAATGGATCACATTCGAAAAGATCTGGAAAGATGGCAAATACTGACACTCTCCCTCTTAGGGAGGGTCCAAAAAATGTTATTATTTATTCTTAGCCCTTCCAATTTCAATACCAGGTTCCAGTTTTAAGACAATGCACACACGATTTCTAGATTTGTTTGGCAACAAAACAGACCCAGAGTCAAATTTACACAGTTAACTAGCAAAGCATGTGGGGGCCTCAACTGGGCAGCACATTACACCGGGGGGGGGGGGGGGGGGGGGGGGGGGGGGGGGGGGGGGGTAGTGGCTGAAACAAAGCAAAGAAACAACCTGGTTGATCTTAGAACAAAGTGCACGCCAGGGGTTTTCACTGCAGGCCTTTACAGTTTGCTCAGAAGAGATGAGGAATAAATACAAGATGACTAATATCTGGATGAGACACACAAAGGATTTGAAACATCATCCGAAAAAAAAACAACTAATCTCCTCAATCAACATCCAGAGTTATATACGTAATTTACCAAATCAACTTGATTCAAGGTTCAAAAACTGGGAGAATAAAGGTCTAATCCTGATAGAGGAGGACGTTTAAACCTGACTGATTGGTTTTATTTTAGATTTTACTTGATGTCCCATAAAGAGTGGTCACTTCTGATAGTTCAACCCACTGCTCTGGAAATGTTTTTTTATGAAAGCTATAAAGGGAAATGTGAGAAAACAGTGTCATGATTGTACAAATGCAGGGGAGTAATCTCAAGATAAAGGAAAAATGAGAATTGGGAATTAATATCATGACTGATGTTCGAAAATGGGAACATATATGGACACAAACTGACCAGCAGTCCAACATGGAAGGAATTCATAGAGAGTGAATTCTAGATTTTTAGAACACCCTTTATCACTTTTGAATTCAACTAGACCAAAACAAAACTGTGCTGAAGACCATGTGGACAAGTTGGAGATCACACTCACATCCTTTGGATTGCCCAAGGCTGAAGACCTTTTGGGAGGGAATCAGAGAAGAGCTTTCTAGAGTATTACGGGTCTATATTGAATGGAACCCTGAAGAAACTGTTCCTGAGGTGTGGTTTTGGCTCGGATGGACCTCAGCCTCCTCCAAATGAAGAGGCTCAAACCGGAAGGGTCAGACACAATCTGTCTTGTCCTCCTCCTGGTTCTGGAGGTATAAAGGTCCTGTAGCGAGGGCAGCTTGCTATCAGCCAATCAACTTCTCTGCAGATCAGCTGACCCACTATAGCCTGATTCTGTCCTTGGCAGTGGCAGCAGAGTGCCAGACACAGACTACCAATCTTGATGGAAACCAAACAAACAATAACTCATAAGACAACTCAGGCCCCACAGATGGTGTGAGTCAAAACTCAGCTAGCCAAAAACAATCCAAACAAACTGGATTCAAGCATGTTCTTCCTTTAATGTTTTGTCATTTTTAACCCTGTGATTAGTTAATAATGCTGTTATTCTTCTTTTTGTTTGGTACCTAAAAACATTGATTCTAATGTTTCAAAACGTGTGTCAGTCTTGCAAGTTGACCAGTGGGTTCCTGAGATAGTTCCCTTAGTCTTTTGGAGACATACTCTCAAAAATTCACACTGCAAACAAAACAAACCCAAGTCCCACTCTTTGTCCTTTATCAGATTTTTCTATAACAGTCTAAACGGCACATGTTTTTTCTAATCTGACCCAGGTCACTGATGCTTTTCAAAGTGACATGCTTTGTCACTGAACTGGACTTTGCCAGGTGTTCTAAACGGAGCTGAGCGATGTCAGCTGAAGCAGCTTTTTATTGCATTAAAAGATGATGCACGCTGAAATGGAATAGATATTAATCGACATTGTTAAATTAGGTTTTGTCCTGCTAACAGCTTGTCCTAGATCTCTACGGTTGGTATGAGACCCCCCCCCCCCTCCCCCCAGCTGCTTGGCCTCTGCAGTTACTCTGATTTAAGTCTCTCTACTTTAATCTGTTCTTGTCTTCAGCAACAACTAATTTCCTCCTTTTATTCATCATTATAGTCCCTTGAAAGTGGCCCCTCGTCTTCATGCAGACCCTCTAACCCCCCCCCCGTGGGACCAGTGGAGTGTGTCTCATGAGAGCAGCACGGAGCCCAGCTGAAATACATGAACTTCCTGCAGGCTTAGGAAATGTCAAAGATCGCCCTGCTTCTTTGGTTTCAGGCGGACAGGCTCTGTCAGAGCAGTGCCATCAGACATAATTAGCTGCAGGTTTCATCTTGTTCTTCTGACACTTTGTTGAAACTGAAGCATCAGATCCACGCAACTGTTTGAAAATGTTGATGAAACAGAGAACCGAGAGGAAAACTATAACCTGTCACGGATGAACTGCAGCAGATAAATACTCACTCCCACACCGAACAACCACTTTCTTGGCACATATTTCCAGGCATATTTATGTTTTTTTTATCGACTATCTCATCTCTCACTTTTGAGAGTGGTTTCAGTATTACCAGATAAATCCCATAGGCATTCATCTGAGGAGTTCATATTTTTATTTTTATGACACCTTTTTATTTAAAGCAGTTCATTCATTGGAACAAATTGTTAATCAAACCATTACTTTGCTAAACTGACTGGGTTTTAAATGATTCCCCTCTATCTAACTATTCTTGATGCAGAAGTTTAAGAATTATTTTAAAAGTAAAAGCAAAACTTGGGAGTGGAGGTTTGTCGGCGCTGGCTGCTGACTTTAGGAAGAGATTTGATGTTGTTTCTTTTTAAATGAGGTTCACCACTGACCTTAAACCAAGTTCACAGTAGATTTAGTGTTCTCAAATTCTCAGCTCTTGGTTACCTTGAAAATGAACATGTTCTGTGTGTGCGTGCATGCGTGTGTGTGATTGTTGCTTGCAGGCCAAATGCAGTGACGACTGTGTCGAGCTTTTCCTACGTTTGCTGGTCTCTCTAACCCGTCAGCAGGTTATGGGCCCAGTACAGAGTTTGGGAGCCGATGGAAGCAGTTTTAATTCAGCTGTTGGATAATAAAGGTTTGTCCCTGGTAATGTGAGGCGCCACAGCTGATGGCAGAACGGCGTTACAGATCATGCATGATCAATATGCAGGGAAGGGAAAACTGCACGTCATCAGTTTGTACACGGAGTTGACTTCTCTCCAAAAGGTTTGAATGAGAGCGTCACAGATGATATTATCTGTGCAGAGACTGCCATCACAGCGCTGCGTGATGCAGGAGAGACATTGAGTGACAGTCTATTGATCACAATGGTTTTAAAGGGCTTGCCTGATGCTTTCAAACTATCTCGGTTTACGTTACGCAGAGTGATGAAATTTGCTGACTTTAAAATAAAAGAGGAGCTATAAAGGCACAGAAATGTTTGGTGCTTCAAGCTCAGGGGAGGACAGTGTGATGAAGGTGAAAGGAAGAGACACCTGTAGCACAAAACTCACCTGTTACACCTGCGGACAAAAGGGCCACAAAGCAGCGGAACGTGCATCAGTTGGAGCAGAGACAGTGGTGCAGCTTCTAGCACCTCGCACGAGAAATCAAACTGTTGGCGGAGAAAGCGGGACAAGGTGAAGCAAGCGGTGGACGAGAAGGACCACATGTTCGCATTCAAGCAGTGGCGGGCCGTCAGGGCCAGCAAGGCCTTCTCTGCTGGCCCAAACTTACTCAGAAAAGTAAAAGTATTTTTCTTTTGGTTAATATTATTAAATAAAAATGTTCTCCCTGGTCTGTTCTCTTTTTATCATATTATATTCACTTGGTTGCGCCGCTTCCAGTGTTAAGATACCAAGGTAGGGTGTTGTCCAATCAGATTTCAGCTTGCTGGTGTTGTCAGGCAGATTGAAGTCTGCCACTAGGGGGCTCTACGCCCAAGTGCTTCTCTCAGGACCTTCAGAATCAACAGAGCAGGCCCCGGTCCGCTTTCAGCCAGCAGAGACGATCAGTTGCGATAGCCAATCAGCTCTCGAGTCTGCACGATTCAGGCCAGCTAGCGGGGCTTACGCAGAAGATGACATGACGTGCCCTGTGATTGGTTACAGCCTTGTTTTGGTCCAAAGGCGGCCATATCTGAACTAAACTCAGAGATTGTTAGCTACTGACAGCTATTGGTGTGTTTTTTTAACCCAGGATGGCTCAAGGAGGAGAAAGGATCCTGTCCCAGCTGGAAAAACTCTTTATCCGTCTATTTCAGAAAAGGAATGATGAACTTTACCGTTTCAGAGAGAGGCTGGGATTATAAAGCTGGAAATGCCAGTGTTGATGGATTTAATGTTCGGAGCTATAATGTGGAGGAGATCCGTGTTGGTGAGTTCAACCATTTTACTTGTGATTTTATCATTTTATTTCATTAGTAATCAATCACCTGTAGCGTGTCACTGAGCTGAAACATATGAGCTGTACAGCAGCACCCCTAGTGGTCAGGCTGTACGTGATACAGCGTAACGGACCCGGTTCGGTTCTGATCTGCCCAATAATGTGCGTTGACCAGCCTATAATAAGGGTGATGTAATGTGTATGTTGATTTTATATGAATTCTGTAGCCGTGGCGTCAGATTGATGGCATTATGAGGCGTATTAATTTAGGTTGAACTGAGGAGGAAATCACTGAAGGCCCAGAGGTGAAAGTCACGGCCCGACACTGGATTTAAGGTGCAGCTGGATGTCGCCCCCGGCAGCCTGATGGAGGAGATGAAAGGCCTCATGGTCGACTCAGGAGCCACGAAGCAGATCATCACAGATATCGGTAGATTGGAGGAGTTTGATCCAAACTTCAAGCCTCAGAGCCGTGTTCTGGAGTTGGCTGATGGAGAGCGGGCCAGCGGGATCGCGCTGAAGAAAGGCACCGCCAAGATGCACATGGTAGACTGTAAAGGTTGTGCTGTGGAGATGAGACTGAAGGAGGTCCTCTACGTCCATCAGTCTCACAGGATATCTTTTCAGTCAAAGCGGCCATAGCACAAGGAGCAACGGTCATCTTCAAAGAAGGACAGAATCAACTCCTCCATTAAAACGATATGACTTTTGACATTAACAAACAGGACCGTCTATTCTATTTAAGTACTCTGCAGAGGGATGATGATAAATGTAGTGTGTGTTATGATGTTCACACATGGCATAAAATATTGGGCCACTGTAATTATGATGATGTGTTGAAACTGAAAAGTGTCACAAGAGGTGAAGAAATCAAAAGGAAAAGTAAGAAGGAAGACTTGAGATGTGAAGTGTGTATTAAATGTGAAGTGTGTATTAAATGTGAAGTGTGTATTAAATGTGAAGTGTGTATTAAATGTGAAGTGTGTATTAAATGTGAAGTGTGTATTAAATGTGAAGTGTGTATTAAATGTGAAGTGTGTATTAAATGTGAAGTGTGTATTAAATGTGTGTATTAGATTGAAGTGTGTATTAAATGTGAAGTGTGTATTAAATGTGAAGTGTGTATTAAATGTGTGTATTAAATGTGAAGTGTGTATTAAATGTGAAGTGTGTATTAAATGTGAAGTGTGTATTAAATGTGAAGTGTGTATTAAATGTGTGTATTAAATGTGTGTATTAAATGTGAAGTGTGTATTAAATGTGAAGTGTGTATTAAATGTGTGTATTAAATGTGAAGTGTGTATTAAATGTGAAGTGTGTATTAAATGTGAAGTGTGTATTAAATGTGAAGTGTGTATTAAATGTGTGTATTAAATGTGTGTATTAAATGTGAAGTGTGTATTAAATGTGAAGTGTGTATTAAATGTGTGTATTAAATGTGAAGTGTGTATTAAATGTGAAGTGTGTATTAAATGTGAAGTGTGTATTAAATGTGAAGTGTGTATTAAATGTGAAGTGTGTATTAAATGTGAAGTGTGTATTAAATGTGAAGTGTGTATTAAATGTGATGTGTGTATTAAATGTGAAGTGTGTATTAAATGTGAAGTGTGTATTAAATGTGAAGTGTGTATTAAATGTGTGTATTAAATGTGAAGTGTGTATTAAATGTGTGTATTAAATGTGTGTATTATATGTGAAGTGTGTATTAAATGTGAAGTGTGTATTAAATGTGACGTGTGTATTAAATGTGAAGTGTGTATTAAATGTGAAGTGTGTATTAAATGTGAAGTGTGTATTAAATGTGTGTATTAAATGTGTGTATTAAATGTGAAGTGTGTATTAAATGTGAAGTGTGTATTAAATGTGTGTATTAAATGTGAAGTGTGTATTAAATGTGAAGTGTGTATTAAATGTGAAGTGTGTATTAAATGTGAAGTGTGTATTAAATGTGAAGTGTGTATTAAATGTGAAGTGTGTATTAAATGTGTGTATTAAATGTGTGTATTAAATGTGAAGTGTGTATTAAATGTGAAGTGTGTATTAAATGTGAAGTGTGTATTAAATGTGAAGTGTGTATTAAATGTGTGTATTAAATGTGTGTATTAAATGTGATGTGTGTATTAAATGTGAAGTGTGTATTAAATGTGAAGTGTGTATTAAATGTGAAGTGTGTATTAAATGTGAAGTGTGTATTAAATGTGAAGTGTGTATTAAATGTGTGTATTAAATGTGTGTATTAAATGTGAAGTGTGTATTAAATGTGAAGTGTGTATTAAATGTGTGTATTAAATGTGAAGTGTGTATTAAATGTGAAGTGTGTATTAAATGTGTGTATTAAAGGTGTGTATTAAATGTGAAGTGTGTATTAAATGTGAAGTGTGTATTAAATGTGAAGTGTGTATTAAATGTGAAGTGTGTATTAAATGTGAAGTGTGTATTAAATGTGAAGGGTGTATTAAATGTGAAGTGTGTATTAAATGTGTGTATTAAATGTGAAGAGTGTATTAAATGTGTGTATTAAATGTGTGTATTAAATGTGAAGTGTGTATTAAATGTGTGTATTAAATGTGAATGTGTGTATTAAATGTGAAGTGTGTATTAAATGTGAAGTGTGTATTAAATGTGAAGTGTGTATTAAATGTGAAGTGTGTATTAAATGTGTGTATTAAATGTGAAGTGTGTATTAAATGTGTGTATTAAATGTGTGTATTAAATGTGTGTATTAAATGTGAAGTGTGTATTAAATGTGAAGTGTGTATTAAATGTGTGTATTAAATGTGAAGTGTGTATTAAATGTGAAGTGTGTATTAAATGTGAAGTGTGTATTAAATGTGAAGTGTGTATTAAATGTGTGTATTAAATGTGAAGTGTGTATTAAATGTGTGTATTAAATGTGTGTATTAAATGTGAAGTGTGTATTAAATGTGTGTATTAAATGTGTGTATTAAATGTGAAGTGTGTATTAAATGTGAAGTGTGTATTAAATGTGAAGTGTGTATTAAATGTGTGTATTAAATGTGAAGTGTGTATTAAATGTGTGTATTAAATGTGTGTATTAAATGTGAAGTGTGTATTAAATGTGTGTATTAAATGTGTGTATTAAATGTGTGTATTAAATGTGAAGTGTGTATTAAATGTGAAGTGTGTATTAAATGTGAAGTGTGTATTAAATGTGTGTATTAAATGTGAAGTGTGTATTAAACGTGTGTATTAAATGTGAAGTGTGTATTAAATGTGTGTATTAAATGTGTGTATTAAATGTGAAGTGTGTATTAAATGTGTGTATTAAATGTGTGTATTAAATGTGAAGTGTGTATTAAATGTGAAGTGTGTATTAAATGTGAAGTGTGTATTAAATGTGAAGTGTGTATTAAATGTGAAGTGTGTATTAAATGTGTGTATTAAATGTGTGTATTAAATGTGAAGTGTGTATTAAATGTGTGTATTAAATGTGTGTATTAAATGTGAAGTGTGTATTAAATGTGTGTATTAAATGTGTGTATTAAATGTGAAGTGTGTATTAAATGTGAAGTGTGTATTAAATGTGAAGTGTGTATTAAATGTGAAGTGTGTATTAAATGTGTGTATTAAATGTGAAGTGTGTATTAAATGTGTGTATTAAATGTGAAGTGTGTATTAAATGTGTGTATTAAATGTGAAGTGTGTATTAAATGTGAAGTGTGTATTAAATGTGAAGTGTGTATTAAATGTGAAGTGTGTATTAAATGTGTGTATTAAATGTGTGTATTAAATGTGAAGTGTGTATTAAATGTGTGTATTAAATGTGTGTATTAAATGTGAAGTGTGTATTAAATGTGAAGTGTGTATTAAATGTGAAGTGTGTATTAAATGTGAAGTGTGTATTAAATGTGTGTATTAAATGTGAAGTGTGTATTAAATGTGTGTATTAAATGTGTGTATTAAATGTGAAGTGTGTATTAAATGTGTGTATTAAATGTGAAGTGTGTATTAAATGTGAAGTGTGTATTAAATGTGTGTATTAGATGTGAAGTGTGTATTAAATGTGAAGTGTGTATTAAATGTGAAGTGTGTATTAAATGTGTGTATTAGATGTGAAGTGTGTATTAAATGTGAAGTGTGTATTAAATGTGAAGTGTGTATTAAAGTGTGTATTAAATGTGAAGTGTGTATTAAATGTGAAGTGTGTATTAAATGTGAAGTGTGTATTAAATTAAAGTGTGTATTAAATGTGAAGTGTGTATTAAATGTGTGTATTAAATGTGTGTATTAAATGTGAAGTGTGTATTAAATGTGTGTATTAAATGTGTGTATTAAATGTGAAGTGTGTATTAAATGTGAAGTGTGTATTAAATGTGAAGTGTGTATTAAATGTGTGTATTAAATGTGAAGTGTGTATTAAATGTGTGTATTAAATGTGTGTATTAAATGTGAAGTGTGTATTAAATGTGAAGTGTGTATTAAATGTGAAGTGTGTATTAAATGTGATGTGTGTATTAAATGTGAAGTGTGTATTAAATGTGAAGTGTGTATTAAATGTGAAGTGTGTATTAAATGTGATGTGTGTATTAAATGTGATGTGTGTATTAAATGTGAAGTGTGTATTAAATGTGAAGTGTGTATTAAATGTGATGTGTGTATTAAATGTGAAGTGTGTATTAAATGTGAAGTGTGTATTAAATGTGAAGTGTGTATTAAAAGTGTGTATTAAATGTGAAGTGTGTATTAAATGTGAAGTGTGTAATAAATGTGAAGTGTGTATTAAATGTGAAGTGTGTATTAAATGTGAAGTGTGTATTAAATGTGAAGTGTGTATTAAAAGTGTGTATTAAATGTGAAGTGTGTATTAAATGTGAAGTGTGTATTAAATGTGTGTATTAAATGTGAAGTGTGTATTAAATGTGAAGTGTGTATTAAATGTGTGTATTAAATGTGAAGTGTGTACTGAATTTGCTGCATGGTGGCGCAGTGGTTAGCACTGTAGCCTCGAAACAAGAATGTTGCTGGTTTGAATCCCGGCTGCAGCCTTTCTGCGTGGAGTTAGCATGTTCTCCCCGTGCATGCGTGGGTTGTTTTCTCCGGGTACTCCGGTTTCCCCCACAGATCACAACATGCCCTATAGGTCACTAAATGTAAGTCGCTTTGGGTGGAAGTGTCAGCTAAATGAATAAACGTAAACATTTGCACAGAGTAGACATGCAGGCCTAGATGAAAAAGCCCAAGATGTACTTGAACTTGTTCATGCAGACTTGGCTGGACCTGTAGAGCCAGCAGGTAAAGGTGGTTCTAGAGTCGCCCTTGTGCTCACTCATGACTATTCAGGAGCTGTGTTCATTTATTTTCTAAGGGTGATACTGCTAAAGCTAGAGAGAAATGTGTTGCTGATGTTGCCCCTTATGGAAAAGTCAAATGGAACAGAGTTTACAGCTTCTGTGTTTCTGTCCAAATGCCATCAGACATGAGACCTCGGCTCCTTACTCGCCCCATCAGAATGGGACTGCAGAAAGAGCATGGAGGACTTTGTTTGAGATGGCCAGGTGCATGTTGATTATGTTGATTATGTTATGGACATATGCAGTCCAGACTGCAGCTATCACCAGGAGTCGGTGTTACAACAGACGTCTAGGACAAACCCCATGTTAACTGGGAAGAAGCCTGACCTGTCCAGAAGGAGAGCTTTCGGTTCAGAGTGTTATGGATATAAATATGACAAGAAGAAGTTGGACACACGCTGTGAGAAGGGGATATTTGTTGGTTATGTTTTAGTTTTCTACCCAAACAAAGGGTTTAGGTGAGGTTTGTAACAAAGCAGACAAGTGAATGTGACACTCAGACAGGTGAGGACATGTCTGACCATTTGAAACAGGAACAGAGCTGAAACTGTTCCACCAGAACCTGGTGTGACCCATGTAGTCCCCAAGAAGTGAAAGGGAGGCGTGTGAGTCTGATACCAGTGTGAAAGGTGAAGGTGAGAGTAGTGATGGTGCTTTTACCAAGATCCTGGACAGATTTGACATGACTCATCACCACTGCTAAGGTCATCACCATGTGAATGAAAACAAAGTTTGACAGTGAGGGTGAACCTGCTGGAGGTGTTTGATCTATCTAATGGCGTGCACTCGACCAGACCTGAGTGTTGTTGGTAAGTCGTCAGAATGAATGTCTGAGCCAAAACAACAACACTGGGTTGCGGCTAAGCGTGTCTCGAGATCCTTAAAGGCACTGTGGACCAGGAATTGTGTTGTAGGAAACAGGAACCTGATGTTGACCTGAAACTTGTCATCGATGCAGACTGGGCAGCAGACCAGAATGACAGGCGCAGTGTTACTGGCTACTGCTTTACTTTGTCTGAGAACAGGCCCATTATTTCCTGGAAGTCAAAGAAACAACCTACTGTAGCTTTGTCCACGTGTGGAGCTGAGTACACGGCTCAGTCAGCTGCTGCTCAGGAAGTTGCTGGAATGGACAATGGAGTAGAATTTACACCTGTAACTTTTTTTGAGGACAACCAAGGTGCTATTGCTCTTTCTAAAAACCCAGTGTGTCGCCAACGATGTGAACACGTTGACGTGCGATATCATTTTGTCTGATCTGTACTCTGTGATGGAAAATAATTATTCATTACTGTCCTACAGAGGGAATGGTGGCAGATGTTTTCACTAAACCTGTTGCCAATGCCAGAATAGAAACGTTTGTGGTTTTTCTGTTTGGCATTTGAAAATTTGTTTTGTCCAAAAAAAAAAAGAAAGAGGGATAAGATATTGTATTTGATGCACTGTTGTACCCTTTTCAATCTAGGAACAAGTGTGGGTGTTGACTATGTTCATGAATTGATCCAGTGACCTACTGACCTACGTTTGGGAGTGGGCGGAGCTACACACTGCCAT
Source organism: Callopanchax toddi (assembly GCA_006937965.1). Taxonomy (NCBI): domain Eukaryota; kingdom Metazoa; phylum Chordata; class Actinopteri; order Cyprinodontiformes; family Nothobranchiidae; genus Callopanchax; species Callopanchax toddi. The sequence continues at coordinate 969,652 of SSNR01000196.1, forward strand.
TGTTGTAATGTAATATTGTAATGTTGGTGAGTGATTGAAACTTAGAGTGAGAAAATGTTCCTGCACTTTTTTCTATTTAAATGTCTTTAGATTGCTACAAGTGAAATCTGGATTCATGCAGTTTGAAAGATAAAGCATATCGATTATTTTTTCCTTCTTAGCATTTGCTTCTCACACAGTACATATCCTGCTCTAACGTTACATTCATTTTCTGTTTTTCTGTATTTTGTTGCATGTTGTTTGGAAAAGGATTCGTCCAGCAATGGTTGAGATCAGCGTCCAGCTGCTGCTCTGCAGGAGACTCCTTTTCCTGGAAACCTGGTGATTACGGGACAATTAAAGTAAATGCTAACAGCCAACGTCTTCTCAAACGAGCTTTATCGTCAGCCCACCTCCTCTCCCTGGGTCACACACGCCATTTATCTCTATGTAGACAAACTACCCCTTTAGGCTGCATCCTGTGTAGAAATAACTTCTCTGTGAATCACACTCATCTTCAAAAGAACAAATGGTAATTTACCGGAAATAACTTACATCTTTAAATGATTCAAATCCGAGTCCTGATAGTAGTGATTGTAAAACCAAAGCAGAGGTTAAAAAAAAAAAGCTGAGGAAACCCAGTGAGCCGTAGTGAGGAGGTGCAGGCAGTTACTGATATCTGGTCAAAAGTCTAGATAAGGTGATTGTTTTTGTTGTAAATAGGGGTGTGCAAAGCAGCTATTTGTATTTGTTGAGGGGGGGGGGGGAGTATTGTAGTATGTAGAATAAGAAAAGTATGTAGAAAAAGTATTTGTGTATTTGTATTTGAGTAAAAGTCAAAATATGTGTAAAAAGCCAGTTATTTTGTGTTACACCTGTAATTTACATTAAAGTGTAATAGTCCTTAATTATCCATTACTGTATAATAATTATGGATAACGTCATACTGGTTAATGTTTATCCATAAATTCAGCAATGCACATGTAACAAGGAACATAACTGAAAAGAAAAAACAGAACAGCCATGACCTCATCCCTGGTTAAACTGTTATCCAGACTAATCTGTGAGTGTCCCTGTTGGACAATGTCTCCGTCCCATGATGCTCCTGGAGAACTGGAGCTCCTTCAGTGACAGGCTGCTGCATCCTGATGCTGCATCCTGATGCAGAAAGGAACGTTATGGTAGATCCTTCCTCCAGCAGCTGTTCGACTGTAGAACCATCACTGCTCCCAACAGACTCATTACATTTACAACATCCCTGCTCTCATTTACACTGTAGCTGTATTTACACTGTAGCTTTATTTACACTGTAGCTGTATTTACACTGTAGCTTTATTTACACTGTAGCTTTATTTACATCATAGTTTTTTTACACTGTAGTTGTATTTACACTGTAGCTTTATTTACACTGTAGTTTTATTTACACTGTAGCTGTATTTACACTGTAGCTTTATTTACACTGTAGCTGTATTTACACTGTAGCTTTATTTACACTGTAGCTATATTTACACTGTAGTTTTATTTACACTGTAGCTGTATTTACACTGTAGCTTTATTTACACTGTAGCTGTATTTACACTGTAGCTTTATTTACACCGTAACTTTATTTACACTGTAGCTTTATTTACACTGTAACTTTATTTACACAGTAGCTTTATTTACACTGTAGCTTTATTTACACTGTAGCTGTATTTACACTGTAGCTTTATTTACACCGTAACTTTATTTACACTGTAGCTTTATTTACACTGTAGCTTTATTTACACCGTAACTTTATTTACACTGTAGCTTTATTTACACTGTAGCTTTATTTACACTGTAGCTGTATTTACACAGTAGTTTTATTTACACTGTAGTTTTATTTACAGTGTAGATGTATTTACAGTGTAGTTGTATTTACACTGCAGTTTATTTACACAGTAGCTTTATTTTACACAGTAGTTTACAGTATTTACACTGTAGTTTTATTTACACTGTAGCTTTATTTACACTGTAGCTTTATTTACATCATAGTTTTTTTACACTGTAGTTGTATTTACACTGTAGCTTTATTTACATCATAGTTTTTTTACACTGTAGTTTTATTTACACTGTAGCTATATTTACACTGTAGCTTTATTTACATCATAGTTTTTTTACACTGTAGTTGTATTTACACTGTAGCTTTATTTACATCATAGTTTTTTTACACTGTAGTTGTATTTACACTGTAGCTTTATTTACATCATAGTTTTTTTACACTGTAGTTGTATTTACACTGTAGCTTTACATCATAGTTTTTTTACACTGTAGTTTTATTTACACTGTAGCTTTATTTACATCATAGTTTTTTTACACTGTAGTTTTATTTACACTGTAGCTTTATTTACATCATAGTTTTTTTACACTGTAGTTGTATTTACACTGTAGTTTTATTTACACTGTAGCTTTATTTACATCATAGTTTTTTTACACTGTAGTTTTATTTACACTGTAGCTTTATTTACATCATAGTTTTTTTACACTGTAGTTGTATTTACACTGTAGTTTTATTTACACTGTAGCTTTATTTACATCATAGTTTTTTTACACTGTAGTTTTATTTACACTGTAGCTTTATTTACATCATAGTTTTTTTACACTGTAGTTGTATTTACACTGTAGTTTTATTTACACTGTAGCTTTATTTACATCATAGTTTTTTTACACTGTAGTTTTATTTACACTGTAGCTTTATTTACATCATAGTTTTTTTACACTGTAGTTGTATTTACACTGTAGTTTTATTTACACTGTAGCTTTATTTACATCATAGTTTTTTTACACTGTAGTTTTATTTACACTGTAGCTTTATTTACATCATAGTTTTTTTACACTGTAGTTGTATTTACACTGTAGTTTTATTTACACTGTAGCTTTATTTACATCATAGTTTTTTTACACTGTAGTTTTATTTACATTGTAAATACAATGTAAATAAAAGCTCAGCAGTCCATCTACGTCTCACAGACAAAGGACACTCATCAGAGAACAGATGTCCACATATTAGACAGAAATAGGAGGGAAGGAGAGTTTATGTTGACTCTTTAAATCCTGAAATATGAAATCATACCTGAAATATCTCGTTTTTAAAACTGAATTACTTATTTGAGAATAGTCATACAATGGTTGATATAACCGTTTATTTATATAACAATGTTTAACTAACGCTAGTTATGTAATACAGTAACCTGGACAGCGTATCTATTCTAGGTTCAATGAGGAGGTTGAATGTGATTTACCTGTGTAAATTTAGGGTTAGGACAGTGGTCCACTACTCTTTTTGCACCATGTTTCCTGTTGAGCAACAGGATGCTCACGCTGTAGTGTGTGTCACTAATATGAGCGCTCCCTTGAAGCGCCCTGCAACAGGAAGTGAAGCTTACAGCTCACTCTGCAGCTTGTCAGTAGCTGATCACAGGCTGCAGGCTTGATACTGAGATGTAACACAGCTATGCCCGGGCTGGATCTTTCAGACGCGATCAAATCAATGTATTTTAATGTATTCCGCTGTTCTGCTGGTCCGTACCAAAATGACCCATGGACTGGTAACTGGTCCAGGGACTGGTAACTGGTCCAGGGACTGGTAACTGGTCCAGGGACTGGTAACCGGTCCAGGGACTGGTAACCGGTCCATGGACTGGTAACTGGTCCAGGGACTGGTAACTGGTCCAGGGACTGGTAACTGGTCCAGGGACTGGTAACTGGTCCATGGACTGGTAACTGGTCCAGGGACTGGTAACTGGTCCAGGGACTGGTGAGACCTCTGGTTTAGACTGACCCAAACTGTGAGTTCTGTTTTTTTAAGACTAGGCTGTTTTCCCTTTAGACCAGTGTGTTTGTGTTACAGTGTGTTTAATAGTAGTCTTACATGGAGAGTCCCAGAGGGTTTTTTGTTTTGTTGTGAAGCCAGCTGTCCAGCTGCTGGCCAATCAGTTCTAAAATCCACTGTAACTGAGGTAATGAGGCCCACTCATGTCCTAAGTGTTTGTGCATTTTTGTGTATTGTGCATGACTGAATGTAGTACATGTGTGTGTGGAGTTTCTACCACAATGACATCCATCTGTTCTTCTCCTCCTCTGCAATTGGTTGTGTCTGTTCCTTCCTCTGCTGCTATGAACTCTGGGAAACAAATGTCCGGCAGCTGTGTACACACACATCCGCTACCTGATGCTGCTCCCTGATCACAACAGTGTTGGTCACCCCACCATTTCTCCGTGATCTATTAGAACCAGACTGGAATGTGGCAAATCTGGAAACCTGCTTAGGTGTGAAGGTGCTCAAAATGAGTGAAAACGCTTGAATATGAAAGTGATATTTTCAAGGCTTTGTTTTTTCGGTCTTATAAAGAGAGTTTGCTCTGATGCCTTCACTTACTAGTATTTCACAGGAACTTACTAGGTTCTGTCAGATGTCACAGGGAGTAGATTACGTATCTTGATATTGACGAATTGAAGTCTGAGTCGGGAATAAGACTTTACAGGATTTATTATAAAAGAAGACGAACAAACAGTTACAAACAGATGAGCAGAGGTAGCGAGGTTATAGCTTTTGTCAACGCGATGTTATGGTGTTCTAAGCTGATCTTAATATCTAAGTTTTAATGACTTGAGTCTCATGATGTTAAGACTAGGGAGTTTTAATTTAGATTAAAGATAAAATGGAGTGGAGGAGTGGCTGGTTGAATAAGCTACGTGGAGTGTTACTTATCAACAGGCCTTTAGCTTTACCAGATTATGGTGACTCACTGTACCAGCGATGGTCTCGATGGATCCGACCGATGTGAACTCGCCTCGTCGAGGTGGGAGCAGCACCCAGCTGGGGACAGACGTCCTCACGGGCAAGTGGTTCACGGGCAGGACAAACCGGGGCGGTCCGAGAGTACCGGGGGTAGCGAGTATTAGTCCATAATTCATAGTCGCAGCAGGGCGAGGCTCATGTTGAGTTAGGAGAGAAAACGGCGTGTTTTCTTCCCCTGAGCCATAAGTGAGATCAGCCTTAGACGCGAGATGAAGGCCGTCTCCTGGGAGCTCAGCTGTTGTAGCAGGTTGAAACAACGAGCGTCTTGTCTCTTCAAGGAATGATAGAGAACTCTGACGTGTGTCAGGAAGTGGAGGGACTTAAGGTGGAGTCATGTATCGACATGGACCTATGGGGGAGGTTCTATCAAGTTACGTGACTCAGAGCTTTAAAACCATATTACCTAAATGAATAGGAATATGAACATAATACTGATTTTAACCTTAGTAAGGTAGAAATGTAGAAAACCAGATGATTTAAGGTTGATATAAAATAATCCTGAAACAGGAGAAACACATTATACTCCATTTGAATGTGTTAGTGCAACGACCTTGGACTGGAACACTGAAACACTTCAAATGTAAACAAGATTAGACCAGCAGTGTCACAAGAAAGGGAACACCTTAGAATCTGAATTTATTATTAAGAGAGTCTTAGGTTCACTATAACTAAGAGAGTCCAGCTGGGGTCATCTGGGAAAATGGACACCTGGAAGTGGACAGTTGGACACCTGTAGGAATCTTGATTCAGGTTAAAACATAATAAAAGAGTCATTATAATCCAAGTTATTGGGAAAAAGATGGTTATTGTGTGTGATGGTCACAGGGGTCAGAGGTCAGAGGTTATAGCGTATTTGGTAACGCTACATAGGACTTTCTCCTTTTTCCTCAAATCTATATACATCTCCATTTATCTTAATGCATATTTAACTAAAATAAAAACTACAAAAGTAAAAACGTATATAGATGACCTTACATTGATTTAACCATAATATTATGTTTATATTATTATTAATTTACAATATAACTTGTATTTCCCTAAATGCCATAAATAAATGCCAACAAAAAATATTTAATCAAACAATCAATTACAATACTTTATGAATCAAAGAGGAACATTTGATAATTAGGTATTCATTGCTTTTTTTTCTTGGTGTGGAACTTTAACGTTTTAGTTGCCCATAAAAGTTAAAACGTGAAATACATTCTAATTTTATCAAAAGATTCATCCTTATTTCTACTGATTTGACTGATGAACCTCTGAATCTCCTCCTATGAGCTCTGTCCCAACAGGAGCTACGGACACATCCTGTCTGTCCACCACTCTTACTCATGGAGAGACTTTTTGTTACCAGCAAATCAATCATGCAAAATATTTGTTCAGCCTGTCCCTGATAGCAACCACCCCCCAGTCTCTAAACACTCACACCAGGCAGACAGTGGAGATTTAATACGCCATTACTAAGACACACAGGTTGCATCACATTTATTTTATAATGAGTGGACAACCTTCTCTGAGATAAACGATTGGTGTGGTACCTCTGCTGTCATCCTCTGGGAGTCAGCAAAAGCTGCCATGAGAGGAGCAAGCGATCATTTCTTCTTCATCAAATAAAAACAATAAGTAAAGATTGAGTTGGAACAAAAAAATAAGAAAACGTAAAGGACTTATGCTACATGTCATGAGCACATTAATGAGATAAGATCATTACAACTGAAATTAAACAAAATACTTACAGCAACGTACAATTTCAGATACAGAGATGGAGAACTGGAGAATTTTGAACATCAATCCAACAAACATTTAGCCAATCAACTGAAAAAGAACAAAGAAACAAACAACAATAGCTTCAATTAAAGACTCTCTGAGTAAATCCATCAATGATCCAGATCAAAATAATATTTTAGAGAGTTTTACAAAAACTCAACACACATTAACCCAAGTAAAACTACCATAAACAGATGATTAGACAGCATTAAACTCCTCAAACTGAACACAACAGACCACAGCTCGGAGGTCACCTGATGAAACTTAAACTCATGCCCAGCGAGAAGCTCCAGGTCCAAATTGCTTCCCTGCAGAGTTAAAAAACCAATTTGGTCAATGGTTTCAACTTTATTTTAGAGACTGGTTCATAAAATCAAAGAAACTCCTGTTCTCCCCCATAACACGAACTGTGCAGGATTAAGAAACAAAACTAGCGCCGCGCCCGGCACTGTGAGTAACTACAGCCTGCATGGAGTGAACAGAACCGTCTCACTAATATGGCAGCACCGGGACGTCGGCTGATCCATCACTGACCACGCCGCCAGCTGCGAGGGTCGGGTCCAGCTCCTCCACCGGTCTGAGTTTCATTCTATTGCACGGTCACACACAGCTCGAGCAGCACGAGACAGCAGGGCGTCCACCAACGGGGATGTCCTCAAACACAAAGCTATCAATACCCTGAGCCGCTGACATGAGGAGTCCAACGTTCCCGGCCCACACCAGTATAATACCGCGTGCACATGTACAACACCCACTACCAGCCCGAAGGCGGAGCAGAAGCTGCAGAGTTCGCCAAAGACCTCAGACCGCTGCCCGTATACCGGTAATAAAACATGTCGAGTGATGAAGTACGTTGGCTGTTGGCATGACAGTGCATTACTGCCACCACCGCATGCAATTCCTTCTGGTTTCAAGTAGAACCAGAAAGGTGGAGCTGCACCAGGTTCAGCCCTACCCATTCAACCAGGGTCAGCCCTCCTCCGCTGTTTTTTAAAAATAACTTTATTGCAAAAGAGTGAATTTACAAGAAAATAACTGAATGTTTCTCCTTCTGTTTCCCCTTGTTTTCAGGATAAAACATCTCCTCAAAATTGATGAAATCTCTCTGGGTTTCAGTCATGTTTTTGTAACAGGATTAGTTTGTGAATGAGAAACGTTTTCTGTCATACGGGCTACAACGAGAGACAGTGAGCCTAACAGAGAAAGCCGAACTAGCCCACTTTGCTTCATAGCGTTAGCCGCCATTAGCAGCTAATAGCGGCTGTTAGCTGCTCCTGGCGGGGGCCAAAGCACCGGGGAAACCCTGAGCGCTTCGCGGACCCGCAGCACGTAGCTCTGCAGACCCAGCGTAGCGTTAGCCGCTGATAGCAGCTGATAGCAGCTGTTAGCTTTAATCCATTACAGATAAACTGGATGCTACAATCAGTTTGAAGTGATGTGGTAAAAAATACAGTTGCTGCTTTAATCAGGTGACCTGTAAACTAAATGTAATCCTTTACTGTCAGGAGATGAGAAGGTTTCTACTGTACAGTCAGACTATTAAAACAGAGTGAGCCTTAGAAAACAGCTGCAGTCCTGACAGATCAATGTGTTTTAGTGTTAAAAATGTTTGATTGGCCCAAATTCAACCTGCTACCTTTATCAGACATCAATGAGCTCAGAGCTCATCTGGTCTGGTGAATGTTGGGGGTTGTGACTCTGGTCTGGGAGGTTCTGACACAGTTAGGATTTGATGCTAGGCCGGTAACTAGAGACAGGGTGAGGCGCTCACACTGTCTCTAAGCGTGAGGATAGTCCCTAGCGTCCCTACTGGGAACTATTCCCACATGACCATGATCCAGTCCGGTCGTGTCGGAAGACTCAGAAGACTTTCTTTAGTTAATAATTAAACTCAAAGACTCCTTGATGTCTCATTCTAAAAGACACCACCTTTAATCCACTGTCCAGAAATGTCTTAATATGATTAATTCATTTTCTTCCAGTATTCATGAATGTTGATGTTGCATCAGTATTATTTTATGTTCCTACTTTTGCTAAAAGGTTAAAGCATATTAATAATCCATCTAAGTTTGCCTGTGTTCCTTAATGACGAGAACCACGTGACTTGGTAACTCCTTCCCATTGGGCCACGCGTCCAAAAGTTTCCTTGGTCAGACTTCCTGCCTGGAAGCTAGTCAGTTCTCGTTCAACCTACAACGAGAGAACAAGCCCTCCATTTTCTCCGCTACATGGTGGGCCTTGATGCCGACTGCACGTCTTGGGTATTAGCCCCAAACAGTTGAGGTTTCCCCGGCTGAGAAGCCAGACACCATCCGTCTGCTTCTGTTCACCAGCCATGGGGAAGACCATGCTAGCCTCTTCCACCAGCCGATCATGGAGCCGCTGACCGACTCATTCAGACGCTTCCGTGCCTTGGAACGGCCTCCCGGCCCCGGGGATAATCCGAGTTTCGTCAGACCAACGATCTCACCGACGAACCTCCACCTACCACGCCGAAGCGATCTGGGAGCGGTCTCAGCAGGTACCAACTCCGATCTGGTAAACCGAGGCTCTTGATAAATAACACTCCTGTCAACTTAGGCTCAGTTCCCCTCATAACTAGCTCAGACTCCCTAGAGATATATAAATATCTCACGGGCTCTCGTCATTAACTCTCAGCTTAATAACATCAGAAGAATCTCTTAAGATGCACCATCTACCTCATATCTGTCTGTTCGTTCAATCTGTTTCTTTAATAAAATAACTGTAGTCTAAGTCTGCTTCTGGGTTATAACTTCCAAATATAACGTACGTAGGTCTTCCCTTTGAATCAAAAGAACCTAAAGTATCCTGCATAACAATTAGGTTAGTGAAGGTAGCTAGCATTGCTTAGCATAAAACCGACAAAACTAAGCTAATAACCTTGCAGAAGTGTGTCCGTATTATAATAATAAAATCAGGTTATATTACGCTACAACGGCCAAAAGAGGTGCGGGCTCTGGGAATGACCATAGAGAACGTAAAGTATGATCGTTGTTGGAAGTGTTGAGTAGTGAGTGAAGATTTGTCGATTTCAGACGTCTAACCTGCACTTACGTATGTCACAGTGAACAGAACTGTCCTGCTTTCACATCATGTGGTGATGTCTCCTGATCGTCTGGGGACGACGACTAAAGGCCTCCTTCACAGAGTTTTGGGACAAGGCTGAAAAGCTGTGCTGTTTCAAAAATGTAGTGCAGTTCATGCTTTTTTGCAGGGAAACTGTCAGTTATTGAAGTTTATTGAAGGTATTCTTACAGATAACACCTACACAACATTCACCTGCTTACATTCCATGTATCCACACACAGTTTGCACAGAAGGAAAGTAACCTCTTTGCCTCTTTGCAGCTGTGATGTTCAGGCAAGTATGGAAATATTCAGATTACACGATGTGAGTAAACAGAACAGTCTGTGAGAAGTGGAAAACATCATTATGAGGCTCTGCAGCCTAAAATCAAGCGTCTACTCAGGTTCATAAAAGTTCCACAAAATGAAATGTTGCACTTCAGAGACCTGATGAAAGAGATCGTCCATCCAACCACTTTTCTCTAATTGCTTGATGCAGTTCAGGGTTGAAGGGGGTCGGTATCTCTATCCAACTGTTAACAGGTGAGAGGTAGAGAACACCCTGGACAGGTCAACGTCCATCACAGGACCACCTGGAGACACACCTGACACTCACCTAGGGTCAAATTAGAATCATTTAACCAAACCTCTACATTCTGTGTATATATGTGAAAAAGGGGGGTCGTCTTATAAGTTTGGCCTAGTTTTTTTGTGTGTCATTACACGACCGCACCAGCAGAGGGCACATGATTTTTGGTCAAAGCGGCAGCCACAGGAAGCAGCTCAGACCGTGACGGGTCCCAGTCTGGACCAGCTCAAAGTTACAGACCCACTGGGGATTAAAATGCCCGATGTCCAGTCCAGCCAGGTCCACATCCATCCAGACCCAGTGCAGGTGCTTTCAGCTGGAGCCGCTCAGCGCTGACTTCTGTCAGTGAGGACTCTGCGGCTCACATCGGTCATCCTCATCATCATCAGCTGTGAAACCTGGGTCAACGCCTGGAGCTTCACGTATCGGTGGGTAATGCATGCACTGCTATTCTTTTACCCTGAAACTGTTCAAAGAAAACCAAAGTACATACTTAATACACACACGCGCGCGCACACACACACACACACCTTGGACTTTGGAATCTATATTTATTAAAGAGTGAAGAAATGGTTGCGGTCCTAATTAGTAAGGCTCTTGTTGTTTCTTACCATACAGATCATATTACTGGTTGTCATAAAGACAATGTTTACCCCAAACTTTGATCCATTTTTAGTTCCATTTTAGACCTGATTATTTTCTGTGATTTAATGTCATTATAACAACATTTAGAAAAAATGATCAGGTTTTCTCTAAGCAATTAGTTTTATGTCAGAATCCTAAGACTAGACTGTCCCATTAGTGTGTTTAGTTGTTGCTCAGCCTGGTGTCAGCAGCACAGTAACTCTGTGATGTTGTGCTGTTCATTCCCAGCTCTGACTGTGTTTCCTCAGGGCATAACGCAGCAGTGGAGAGCGTTTTTGGTCACCTCGTTGTGGTAGATAAATAAGATTTAAATGCACTGTAGGTCAGTGGGAGGAGCAGGGGAATTATCTGATGGTTAAAAATAAAGTCCACTAGTAGACTATCTTCAAGTGGATTCTCAAAATACACGATTCAGAAAGAGTTCGGGTTATTAGGCCTTACATGTGACCTCAATAGGACCTTCACTAAACTTCTAAATGCTGATGTCCAACTGTTCAGTGTTACAGAGCTTTCTGTACAACCTGCTGTTCTCTAACAAGGAGCTGAATGGATGAATTCACAAATTAAATGAGTCCACTTTATTAGTCCTCCTATTCATGTGTTCACATTTTGACTGCACCTGTAACAGCTGATCAACAGTAAGTCACCATTGCGAGGCTTCAAACAGAATGTTCTACAACAGCAGTGGTCTCTGAGCTTAGAGGTCACAGAGGGTCATCAACAGATTGTAAAAGAGATACAGAGACTGGAAGATCACAGAAATGGACGTCCTTTATCCACATCCTGCCTAATAGTGAACAGTGTCCCATGGAGCTGGATGATAGAAGACACACAGCTCCAGAGAGGTGAGAAGAACCGAGTGTCACATCAGACCATCAGAAACGGTTTACATCAACACGGTCTGAGTGTTAGACGACCTGCAAGAGAACCACACCTCCAGCACGAACATCTACGCAGTGCTGTTCAGGGATGGAAGTCGATTCACACTGAGCAGAAAGGATGGTCGACACTATGCTTCAGGTACCGCTGTCTCCAGACCAGCCCATGGTGGTGGAGGTGTTACAGTGAGGACAGGTGTCTCTAGTCAGTACAGAACTGTCCTACACTTTGTGAATGTCTCTGAGACAAGTCTATACTACCTGGATGACATCATTAATCCAGTCATTGATCCTATGAACAACACAGGCCTCATTTCATCTTCATGGATGACAGCGCTCACCAACTAGCTCACCAACTAGCTAACCAACTAGCTCACCAACAAGCTCACCAACTAGCTCACAAACTAGCTCACCAACTAGCTCACAAACTAGTTCACCAACTAGCTCACAAGCTAGCTCACCAACAAGCTCACCAACTAGCTCACCAACTAGCTAACCAACTAGCTCACAAACTAGTTCACCAACTAGATAACCAACTAGCTCACAAACTAGTTCACCAACTAGCTAACCAACTAGCTCACAAACTAGTTCACCAACTAGCTAACCAACTAGCTCACAAACTAGTTCACCAACTAGCTAACCAACTAGCTCACAAACTAGCTCACCAACTAGCTCACCAACTAGCTCACCAACTAGTTCACCAACTAGTTCACAAACTAGTTCACCAACTAGCTAACCAACTAGCTCACAAACTAGTTCACCAACTAGCTAACCAACTAGCTCACAAACTAGTTCACCAACTAGCTCACCAACTAGCTCACCAACTAGCTCACCAACTAGCTCACCAACTAGCTCACCAACTAGCTCACCAACTAGCTCACCAACTAGTTCACCAACTAGCTCACCAACTAGCTCACCAACTAGTTCACCAACTAGCTCACCAACTAGCTCACCAACTAGTTCACCAACTACCTCACCAACTAGCTCACAAACAAGCTCACCAACTAGCTCACCAACTAGCTCACCAACTAGCTCACCAACTAGCTCACCAACTAGCTCACCAGCTAGCTCACCAACTAGCTCACAACTAGCTCACCAACTAGCTAACCAACTAGCTCACCAAGTAGCTCACCAACTATCTCACAAACTAGTTAAGCAACTAGCTAACCAACTAGCTCACCAGCTAGCTCACCAACTGTTGTTGTTAACTAACAAATCCAGTGATATTGATGACAGACGTGGTTTAGATTTATAGTTTCTTCCCTGGTATGAGTGTTATGGTCGTGGCTGACCTGCGTTATGACCTCAGTTGACAGAAGCAGAAAGTCGTCCAATCAGAGTCCAGGTCAGCTGGAGGTTTCATCCTGTTTCCTCCTACTGAGCTGCTCAGACTGAAGATCAGCTGGTTCCTTTATTAAGGGGAAATCTGACTAATCAGCATTTTATAATGAATCTAATTTATTAAAGCTGAATTACGTTCTGGAGTCTGGACCTGAATGACTTGGACTTGTTTTGTTTGGTGCTTTGAGATGACTGGTGCTGTGACCTGGGTGCTCATTTATAAAACTTGCTTACGCACAAAATGGGCCAAAAAGTTGCGGAGGTCACTTTTTACGCAAAATTTGGGATTTATAAAAGAAAACGTAACGGAAAAATGTGGCAACTCTAAGCAAACTTTGGACCTTGCGTAAGCACGTGTTGGAGACGTGAAACCTGTCAGAGCAGCTGGTGAGATGAAAAATGTTGAATTTATGACACAATTAAAGACTTGTAGACCCTCGCGCACACAGAACCAACAATCCGTCTCTAAAAAGAATAAAAATTAAAATATGAATGAAAATATGTCGCATTTTCGAAAAATATCCCAAAATGTTCATCCAGTCGTCATCAGATTATATAACAACTACACTTATTGGTGCATTAATTGTGATTTCTGAGACTCAGGAATCCTGCAGGGACACTTGTGCGTAATGCGCTGGATGCGCTGCAGCTCAGCCAGTAGTCAGACTCCGGATGAATGGGAGAGAGTTTTTAGAGATTTCTAGATAATGACTGGACGATCGATCAGCTGATAGATTCATTAGAGCATCCTATGGATCAACTGGGTCCAGTATTAGATCAACAGAACCATCGAAACCAGTAAAACCCGGTGTCACCGGCCGTTCTCGGGTTTCAACCAGCATTTATTTTATCCAGCAGGTTGACTGTTTAATAGGATGAACAGCATGACGTGTCTTCCCCTTTGGATTCAATTAAATGTTGTCATTAAACGTTTCTCTTAGATCTTAGATCCTACACCGTCTCTCTGTCAGTCTGACAGCAGACGCGCTGCAGCGAGACGTCTCTCGGAGCACTTCCGTGTTCGTAATTCGTCACATTTCACCACCAAATAAAACATTTTTCCGTTCTTCCACTTCACCACAAGCACCTCGAGTTTCTGCCTGTGTAAAATCACGTTTTCTAAACCTCTCCGTTGTGATGATTTACTGTTAAAAGCCAGAAACCCACCGGTTTATGCATATGGAATTATTCATGAGCAGTGTTGCCAGTAACGCGCTACTTTGTAACGCGTTACTCTAAAATTACGTCATTTTTCAATAACGAGTAATCTAACGCGTTACTATTTCCAATCCAGTAATCTGATTAAAGTTATTTTTTTCGAGCCACTGTGCGTTACTTTGCGTTACTATCTTTGTCCGTTTCCTTAAAATATTTATTTTCTTCCTGCATTTCTGTGAGCGGCGTTGTGTCACGTTCCCAGCATGAGGTGGAGTCACGTTTTCAACATGTGCACAGCGGAGGAGTCGCTCCAGCTGGAGGAGGAGTCACGTGACCTGTGATACCTTAGCGTTTTTACCTGAATATCCGGGCATTATTTTTGTAAACTCCTCTGATACAACAGCTTTGTTTTATCTTCGGGGTCTAGACTTTGTTAAGGAGTGTGAGACTGAGAACAAACGGAGAACCGACGAGCAGGAACAGCTGACTGTCTGTCTGGCAGCCGAGCAGACTAGCATTAGCAGGCTGAATGTAGCCGTAGCTCCAAACAGCTGGACTGAAGCAGCGCCAGGCCTTTTTTTGGATTATCATCATGACCTGGATGACTGAGAACCTTCACCAGCAACTAAAGAGACGTTTTGATGCATCCTTAGACAAACGCAGCAGTCGGGAAACAAAGCAGCAGCAGAAACAAGAGCTGATGTTAGCTCCTCGTGGTCCTAAAACCCTCCGGTTTTAAGGAACTAACAGGTGAGTCTAAAGAACAGCTGATGACAGGAGCTAGATTATTAATTTTAGTCATAGTTGTGAATTTTACTTTACTTTAAATTCAATTTTTTTTTTGATTTGTTAAAATAATTAAATAAATCTTTCTAAAAGATGAGATTTAGTTGTCAAACAAAAATTTTTCCAAAAAGTATATTTAGAAAAAGGGGTCAGGTAGGGTTAGGGTTGACCTGGATTTCAGGTAAATACTGTAAAAACCAGCTGCAGCAACACAAACAGAAACTATGGAGGAGAGAGATGATCATTTTCTATCTGGAATAAATACAGCCAGGATTTAGTTAGTGTCAGATAAAGATGAGAACATTAAAGTTTGTTCTAATGTTCATTCAAATGTTCTGATGTTAATAAATCATGTTAAAAGTAATTTAATAGTTACAGTAATAAACAAGTTATTTTATAAAAGGTAGTTTTGCCATAAAAGTGTTAAATGTCAGGTCAAGAAAGACTCTTTAATTTATATTTCATAAAACCAAGTATTTTTTTCAGGAAATAGTTTGGAAGTTCAACTTTAATATCAGGAGATCCATTTTGTTGACTTGCTGTTAAAATTCACTTCTGTGTTTTAGTAAAACTGGAGGTTATTTTAAAGTCGAGGCAGGGGAGGAGTCATCGGCAGCTGAATGTCACTAATAAAGTAACTAAAAAAGTAACTAGTAATCTAACTTAGTTACTTTTAAAGTCAAGTAGTCTGTAAAGTAACTAAGTTACTTTTTAAGGGAGTAATCAGTAATCAGTAGTCGGATTACTTTTTCAAAGTAACTGTGGCAACACTGTTCATGAGGTCCTTAGCATTGACTGTATATGTCAGAATGTGGTGTGTAGGAGGAGGGTTCAGACCCAAAAACAGCTGAGCACAGTTCTAGGTCTGACAGCGATTTATAAAGCTGAATTGCGTGGATCTGTGCGTCCGCAGGGTTTTATAAATCGGAAATGGAATTTGCGTACCTGAAAAATTTTAGCTGAGCTTAAGCAAGTTTTAGTAAGGATTCTACGCAAAGTTTTATAAATGAGCACCCTGGTGCTTAATAAACACACTGAATTGATGGACAGGAGACCGGTCCTGGTGACCTGACTTCCTGTCCAAGGAGGCTAAATTAGAATGCAAAGAAATTTGGGACTTGAACATATATGTGGTCCTTCTGGAAGTCTTTCAGACATTAAACATATGAAACTGTTGCTGAAGAGAAAACTTTTCTCTGTACAGAAGCGCTGACTGGTCTCACCTTCAGGTCGACTCTGACCTCCTGCAGTGACTCTGAGCTATTTGCAGTCGTGTTGACTCTACAGACCAGAACGTTCACATTTATAGTCCGTGATGTGCACGCACTGTCAGCCCCAGCTGATGGGAATATAGTGGCCTATAAATGATGAGAGCAGTTAAAGGTGAGTCAGGAACAAAGGATGGGGGGGGGGGGGGGG
>SSNR01000196.1:986128-1001128 GCA_006937965.1 Callopanchax toddi
GGGGGGGGGGGGGTGACTCAGCTAAATGCCTCATCAGCAACACAAACTCCAGATATTTGGTCAAAGATTTAAACCTCCTCCTTCACCAGAGCCATGCAGTCAGTCTGCACCAAATGCTTCCAGTATGCTCATTTAAATCAGGTAATTAAGGCGGACCGTAGAGATGCAGCGTTTAAAACCAGTTTGGCCCTAAGTATCTACATTAACTCAGTGCAGGATTTCCCCCCAGGCACAAGATAATAATGATGATAAATAATTCTCCTCTTGGCAGAGTCAGAAATACTTCTCCAGCATTTCTAAAACAGGTAACAGACCCAGCTGTTAATCCTTTAAACGTGGGGAAGAGATTCTTCTACATATTCATGCATATTAATTCACTGCTGAACTTCAGGCTGACAGGGGAGCCTATTAAATTCTGCTTCTTTAAACCCACCGTGACATTCAGAGTCTAAACCCTGTCCTAACCTTGTTAGTTTGTGTAAATAACAACAATGATGGGGAAACATCCTTCAGCAAAACGCAACAAATGAAGATGTGTTCAGGCATTTTCAGCTGGGAGCCTCACTCCAAACACAACAGGGAGAGTGTGTCTGCGTGCACGAAAATCAGCTCCAGAAACTACAACCTTTATCAAGAAAATAGGAATGATGTCATTGCAGCTGCTGCATGGAATTCCAATTATTATGAAGCCAAATGTGTGATTTACTTTAGTAATAATCTGAGCTATAGAAAAAGATCTGTGTTGGTGGATAAACTCTTCACAAAAAGTAGAAAGAACAAAGATCAAAAGAAATGTTAAAGCTGCTGCCAGTGGCTGATGAGGCTCACCATGGCAACCACACAAGCAAAGAGAAAGGCACTGGGTCTGATCAGAACTCAGAGGTCACTGAAGTCATCAACTGAAGGATTCAGGACCGAGAATTGAGTTGAATTATCTGAGCTGCTGAAGATTTAACACAAAAGATGTTTCAAAATAAGAGCCTGAGACTCAACAGTTAGATGAAGTGAAAGCACAGAAAGGTTAAAGGATCTCTGATGATAAAATCTCTGTGTTTAAGTAGATCGTTCCAACTTCGTCAGAATAAATAAACTCTCCTAAGTGAATCCATTCCCTCTGAGCTCTATATTAATAAGGGATAGCACAGCATAAATGTTATTATTGTTATTTGATCAACTATTGCAGATCCCTACAGAGTGGCCTTACCTGCAGGTGGGTTTATCCTGGTGTTTGTCTGCTAATGAAGCCCCGCTTTTATTTAGTTTCACACATTTTCTCTCAAAGAGGCTAAAAACTGTTTTTCTGACAAACCTTGCTTCAAGTCAGTAGAATCTACAAAGTCTGCAGGGAGGTGTTAGCGCCTCGTTTTAATAGTTGTAAAGCCCTTTTCCATTGAATATTTCATTATTATCATTGTTTGCACCATAAAAAATATACACCATTAACAAGAAAACAGTTTAAAATACAGAGCAGGAGGGGCCAAAGTCAGTTCAGCATATCCTAAGTCTTCACCAATAATACTTCATTAAAACTTTACAAGTACATCATCATTAAGTAATAGTACTGTGTTTGTTGGAAATGAGTAGAAATCCACCTCCAGAAGACAGTAAATCAGGTCTCTGTGAGCTTACAAAGTTCTCCGTCAGACACACGTCAGCTGGAAACGGAGGAGCACAGGCGCCATGACGACGTCCTGGAACCGTGAGGGACAGACGGAGCTGACGGTCAAACGTGTAGCTGTAGCGCGTTTAGTGTAGAGACGTGATGAATTCAAAACACTCATGGCTGCTCAGGTCGCCACTCACACAGCAGTCAGCTGCCCCATAGCATCAGTTCACATCAGGTCATCCTGGTACTGACATTAATAATGGGTTTAATTTCAAGGGACACACACATGATTCACTCACTCACCAGGCTGGGTGCACCATCAGCCCCTCTGACCACCACTAACATCCACAAACAGGCCAGTGGGTGAAGTGTCTCGCCCAAGGACAGAACAACAAAGTGACTAGGACAGAACTGGGATTGAACCGCTGACCCTCTGATTACCAGACGACCCGCTCTACTGAGCCTGAGCCAATCCACTTACTGCATGTCTCCTCAGGTTTCCATGCTCTCTCGTGTTTTCCTTTGTGCACTGTGGGTTTTCCTTTCCTGCCATCTCAGCCTGTTTTCAGCATTCAAACAGTTTGAGTTCATCCTCATTCTTTCCTCCTTTGGGTCCTTTAAACTCCTCAAACATGGCATGTTCAAAAATGTGCTGCTCAATCATATATCCTTCTTCTTTTGTTTTGAAACTGTTTTGTAGACTTTGGTCTGTAATTATTTGGCTGACATTGGGTTTTTTACGGACTGGTATATTAAGAACAAATGAAAAAGTAGTAAAAACACAACTGGGTTGAAGGGACAGGTTTTTAATACTCAGGTTTGCAGGATCTGACCAGGTCATAAAAAAACAAAGACCGCTCGCTGCAACCCGGACCGGGACTAGGTCATGTTGATGTGGACCTTCAGGGTCTGTAATGGACTAGCCTGCTAGGTGGTTTCTCCAGAGGTGCAGCACAGAATTCTGGGCCCTGGGCACAAGTCACCTTGGTGGCCCCATGTCCACCTGGTCTATACATATCAGACACATTTCTCCCATGATTTAAGACAAAGATAAAGTTATTGTTAGCTTAACATCTGGGTTCAGAAGTTGTCTAATTGCTACGTAATGGAATTCAAACTGATATCAGTTATTTTTAATGTTTTAACTGAAATGTTGATGTTTTTCTTCTGCGGAGCTCTAACAGGCTGTCAGACCGTTACCCCTCCCTGAGATGATTTTCTACTTAATGGATTCAATTAGATCATAATTACTGTATATGATGGATAAAACAAACAGTTGATGAAGTCATTAAATCAGACACACCAACAAACCTGAGGCTCGTATGAGAAATAAATTCTGATGATTTTGGACAACGATGCTGTAATAAACAAAGTCCCAGAGTGCACTGCAGTGATTTAGGGTCGGCCATGTTTCTTTGAAACGACTCCAACATCATCGTGATGAAGTGATGTCATACTGTGAGTAACAAACTTACATTTAGCATATTATTTACTGATGCTTATCCAGACAGATTAGAAATCGGTGAATGTTCTTGATGTCTGATTTTGTAGTAAAGGACTTTCTGATGTCGTAAAGAGCTGGAGATTTAACTCGGGTTCTCGTATTTATCAAATCTGAGTTGTGACGAAACTGTTTCCTTACAGAGGAAAAATATATCACTTTATTAGGGATCTATCTGGTATTGGTTAAAGTGACCCGATACCAGGAACCGATACCAGTGGCTTCACTGTCTGTGACTTGTGATTTCTGTTGTAGTTTCCTATATTGAACACTAGGGGGAGCTGTTGAGCTAAAGAGGAACAGTGTGGGTTGAGAGCTGGAGATGGTGCCAAATAGTTCATTTTATTTGGTTAAAATTTGGAAAACTGCAATAATTTCACTGTGAAATCACAGAAAATGGTTATTTTTCACCTTATATTTTAGTTTTGTGATCATTTTTATTAAAATATTTAATTTTTTTTATCTAACTCAGTTATTTGTTGTTAAAAGCAGAGAAGAAAAAATAAAACCTGTATTCTAATTTGTTGCATTTTTTTGTGTGGTAGAAGTATCGGTACTCGGTATCGGCGAGTACTCAGATTTAAGTATCGGTATCGGATCGGTTTTGAAAAAAGTGGTTTCGGTACATCCCTAAATAGTATTTTTTAAAAGTGCATCACTTTTTATTTCTTTAAAAACATGTTTTATATTTATTAATTTATTATTTCATTTCTAAGATCTGGATATCTTTGAACACTTCTCTGAACAGAGTCTAGATTCTGATATTGTTGAAAATGATGTAATAGAGAATAATGTTGGAGACGTGACCTGATGTTGAACTAAACTACATTGTGAAGCAACCTTTACTGGAACTGCGTTGGAAATAATTCAGAGAAACACACAGAAAACAACAGTGTGCTGTTGATTTAACTGTTGTACATATAAGGTTATGATCATGATTTTAATAATAATGATAGGTTGGGAGTCTAAAGTGGGCCGGTCTGAGACCTGAAACTCCAGGTCTGACAGACACTCCGGCTCTGGTTTGAAGCATAATTAAAAACTTGTAAAACAACTAAATGTTTTAATTAGGATCAAAACTGAAATCTAAACAAGGGGGGTGCAGCTAACTGGAGCACCAGATGTCATGTGTGCACCAGCTTCCTCTGCCCAAACGCTGCAGCTGGACCGATTGCACAGGCCGTGATCACACATCAACGAGCTTCACTTCCTGTTGTGGGGTGCTGCCGGTGAGCTCTCACATGTCTGTGGAAGCTGCTGCACCCAGTCAACGAACTCACAGCAACAACACTCTCCCTTAATGACCAGTTTACCCTGTATACCAGCTCATACTTTGGGTTCAATGATTGGTACATCTGACTAGAGGAGTCGCTGCCTCACGAGTCATCAGGAGGGTTCTGAGCTGCTTTACAACAGAGACACCGAGTCCTCTGGTCTCAGGGGGACAGAGGTCCAGGGTCTGGGGGCCACAGCAGCAGAGTGTCCGTCTGCTTCAGTCTTCATCCTGGTACGCTGCACAACCAGAACTGGACCTCAGGGACCTGCTGGGGGTGGAGGGATGTAGGAGATCACTGATGAGAGCTGGTGCTGGTCCATGAAGGACCCTGAAAACCAGAATCAGGATCTGGAAATGATCTCTGGAATTCCCAGGCAGCCATGAAGCTGGTAGGGTAGCGGGGTGATGTGGGTCTGTCTGGAGGACTCAGTCAGAGCATTCTGAACCACCTGGAACCGATCCAAGGAGGTTCTGTTCAGAGAGCTGCAGTAGTCCAGACCAGAAGAGATGAAAGCAGGAGAACTGTTTACAGTTCAGAGCCTGACTCAGTGGAACCCAGCTTAGTGATGTTCCTGAGATGAAAGAAGGAAGAGACCAGAGAGCTGGCATGAGCATCCAGAGTCAGAGCTGGGTCAAAGGTCACACCAAGACTCCTGAGAGTGGGCTTAGAGAGGTGATAGGAACACAGGACTGTAGGAACAAACATGTCTGAAGCAGATGAGGATTTCAGTTGTAGAAAGTTCCCCTGCAGCATCCAGTACCAACAGAGTCTAAACACGTCTGTAGTTAAGACATCTCCTGGGGCTTAAAGCTGCATGGTGGCACAGTCGGTAGCGCTGCTGCCTGGCATCAGAACCTTTCTGGTTCAGATCCCAGTTGTGTGCTTTCTGAGTGGAGTTGCATGTTCTGCCCATGCATGTGTGAGTTTCCTTCCACAGACCAAAACACGCCTGGTAGCAGGGGTCGTGTTAACTGACCAATTATCCTTTTTTAAAAGCTGTAACTGAAAAATCTGAAAGTCATCTGTCATTTTGACAGACTACACTTCACACCCCTGACCACTTGGTGGTGAGTCAGCAGAATAATTAGCTCTCTTTAGGACCTCGTTGGCTTCACTCACACAAAGTATCACAGGGCTGGAGGGTCGACTCCACATTTTATTTAAAGGTTCTATATTACGGAAAATTCACTTTCTAAAGACTTCTAACAGTCAGACTGTGTCTGAGACCCAAAACTGTTCAAATGTTTTCACCGTTTTCACTTCCTGATTCTCATTTTAGGGAAATGTGTTTTGAGCTAACGCTAAAACGGGTGGTTTCTAAATCTTTCCCCTGCTGACGTCATGAAGGGAAAAGACCACTCCTCTCTAGAGGGCAGAGCCAATCAGAGCACCTTTGTCTACCTGAGCCCCCCCCCTTTAAAAACCATGTAGCGCTCATCCTCACAAACGCTAGCTAACAGTCAAGGTGAAGCTACGAGTAAAGCACGGCAGCTGCTTCAGAGATGGTTGATCAACGAGTTACTCCCTTCATCTGAGACCCTGACGACCCAATGATGTCTCACGAACACGTGGAGAAGAGAAGATGGGCGGGGCTTAGAGAAGCTCTGCTCCCCAAATGCCCCGCCCATTAGAAAGGAAAGTTTATCTTCAGGAGGATGAGGGGTGGAAGGACAGCAGCTGACCTTAAAGTTAGGGTCAGTCTGACCAATCAGAGCTCTGGTGTTACTGAGATGTAGAAGAGATGATTCAGAGAGGAGAGAGAGGGATGAATACGGACTTTTAAAAAGCTCAAAAATGGCGCCGATGGTGATAAGAGGGACTGATGCAGTGGCTGATGACGGAACTTGAGATGTTTGATTACGTACAATCAGGTGCTGAAATCAAGTCCACACAGACCAGGAGGAGATGTCAGGCCGCAGCAGGTGAACTGTTCAATCAGTTCATCTCATTATTTATGCTCAGGGTGCACGTAATGCGCTACTCTAGTGAGTATCAGGCGTTGATGCTTGGTGTTCACAGCTTCGATTCGAGTGTGTGTCCGGGTGTGTGTGTGTGCGTGTGTGTGTATGTGCATGTGTGTGTGTGTGTGTGCGTGTGCGCCTGCATGCGCACGTGTGTGTGTGTGCTGCCGCTGATGTGTGTGTCGCTAAGCCCTAAATGAGCTGCCGTCGCTGCTTAATAGTGAGCTGCTGAAGCTCGTCAGTGTGTAATGACAGGCTGCATGATCAATATATACTGTGTGCACACACACACACACACACACACACACACACACACACACACACACACACACACACACACACACACACACACACACACACATGGGGCCTACAGTCAGTGTTACTTGTCACTGTGGAGACACAATGTTCAGCTTGTTCAGACTGAATATTGTTTAAAATAGGGATGGGTATCGGTATCGGTTTTTCGATAATATCGGCCGGTATTGACAATATCGGTAAATATTAGTATCGGTTTTTGTAATGATGACACACATGACCTTTACATACCGTGCACATATTATACATCAAACTGTTCGGCTACTTCTCCTCTCTCCCAAAATGTCAAAGTATAACAAATCTGATGTTTAGTTTTAGAGATATTTTTTATTTATTTGGCACATCTTGCATTAAATACTGTGTTTGTCTTTTGCTTAATGAGGGCTACCACGCTTATATCGGTTTATATCGGTATCGGAAATTAAGAGTTAGACAATATCGGATATCGGTGAAAAAGCCAATATCGAGCATCCCTCGGTTAAAATGAATGAAAATTGAATGTCATTGATTATCATTTTAAAACTTAAGAAGTGACAGTGAAACTGTCGCACCCTAGCCTCCAGTACCCCCTGCTGTTTGCTTTTTGCCTTAGTTTAGAGTTTTTCCCTCCTGTGTTTTTGTCTACAGTTTTAGTCCTCCTGTGTGCGGTCTGTCCTTTTGTGCTCATGGTGTTAGGTTGTGTTCATTAGTGTGGATCTGTTTAGTATTTATAGTGTCTCCTGTGTCAGTTTGTCCTGTGTTTAGTTCTTTTCCAGTTAGGTCAGTGTCTGGTGTCTTGTGATTGTCCACACCTGCCTCTCGTTCTCCGTTGATTGATCCTTTGGTATTTAAGCCCTGCTGTGTCACGTCTCTGTGCTCGTTCGTCTGCTTCGTCTCCCCCAGCTCTAGTCCTGTTTGTCCTCAGCCTTAGTCTTTCAGCTTTCTCAGTTTAGTTTTAGTTAGTCCTTCAGTCATTTCCTCAGTTTGTATTTTGCTCCCTTTTTTGTAATAAATCCCTTTTTGAGTTTTTACCACTGCCTCGTTCTCCTCCGTTCATCCCTTCCTGCGTTTGGGTCCTTTACACTCCTGCACCACCAAAGCCTGACAGACACTAGATGATGGTGTCAGTCAAACTGACAGAGAATGAAACCTTCTAGTGATAGGTTCATGTAAGTTGTTTTAAATCAAAGATATTATGATAAATAAATAAACACAAACAGATTTAAAACTGGATATCATCTACATACAGAGCCCAGGATGTGCTGAACATGGAGCTTAGCAGCCGCTGACACTTCTGATAAAATCTTTGAAGCTTTCCTTTGTTCTTGAAAGTTTTTCAGGCCAGTTGTGAGACAGCCTTCAGTTCTGTGTGACGTTTATCAGAGATCTTCCTGATCGATCAAGTCTTTGTATCACAGCTTTATTAAATCTGTTAACAAATAAAGTCCTGAATTTTTGTTTAAAATGAGCACATCTACAAGGCCAGACTGACTTATTAGAGCAGAATCCATGTGTTCACAGAGACTTGAGCTTGAATCTTTTTGCTGAGGCTTTGAGTTCTTTACAAACCTTCTAATCAGTATTCTAACAGCAACACAATGTAGTCATTTATCAGAGGTTCTGAACCTGCTCCTGTTAGCACTCAAGTGTCCTTCACAGGTAGACAACAGAAGCAAAGCAAAGGTGGGTTTGAAATATTGATAGACATAAAAATCTGAGAGTGTAATGCTGATAGAAGATAGTGATCCTTTATCATGTGACACGGGGATCGATGCTCCGACACTAAAACCTGACATTCTGATGATCAAACTAAGAAGCTCCTAATGGATTCCTCATGGATGTCTGCAGGTGATTTAGTATAAGATGATCTGCACATGGTTCCTGTCAGTCCTTGTTAAGAACACCTCTGTGTTAGAACACTGGAAACATCTCATCTCTGTATGTTGTTTGTTTTCCATCACTGGATCACTGGTTGGGCTATGAGTCACAGAGGGGTTTCTCTCATTTTTAAAGGTTTGACCTGAATTAATTAGCTAGTGTGGGTGTATTCTCACACAATTTATTTGATCTTTCATGGGTTTAGTCTCTACATTTGCCTTAAGTCATTTTGATCAGTGTAAATAATTCTGTATTAGTTTCTTGGCCCTATACGTTGTTTCCTATGATGCCATGCTTACAGTACAGTAACAGTCCAATTCAAAACTTCTAGCTAATGATTTAAAGAGGGAATGTGAAACTCCTCATTGATCCAACAGCTCTAGTCTCATAAATGTACATTTATACAGGTGATTTCATAGAAAAAGCCTAATTATGTTGTTTATTTCACTTCTAGCAATGTAGTAGTTAGTAAATGAGCTTTAGGACATATTCTGATAGTCAGCTAGTATCTGTGTTCGTGTACTCTGCATGGGCTGCAGACAGTCTCGTTAACTTTGTAAACGGTAAAAGTTGGAGATCATCTGTTACCATTTCTAATTCATGCAAAACACCTGGTTCTGCAAAATGTTCATTACAAATGTGGAAAAATGGACATTTTTTTCCATTAGTCACAGAGAGCCAAGGTGGACTTGGAGTGTAGTTGGTGGAGAGAAGGCAGGCAGCTATTTGCAGTTGAAGGACACAGGCGGTGTCTTCAGATTGAAAAGCTGAGGAGGACGACAGACCTCCTGAAGGTGAGTCCATTAGATGAAGTTGTCACTTCCTGATCTACAAGTAAAACATTCATCCTGATTTTTGTCACTCATTTCAGAAAATAAATCTCATTATATATACTCATTACACAAGGAGTGACGTAACTCAAGCAGGTATCTCCTGTGAGTTGATGACCTTCAGCTGTCATTGAAACATTCTGAGTTTAGCTTAGCCGCCATGTTTGACTTAGAGCTGTTGGGTGTTCTGATCAACATGGATGGAAACAAGGTGCTTTTATAGGTTTCTATCAGAAAAATCTTTAATGTTTTATCACAACGTTGAGTCTTTACATTGCTGATGCAGGTTTAATAACACGTTTCATCGACCTGTGATCTCAGCCTCCTTCATTAACATAACGTCTGTCAGCACTTTGGATCAAACATGTTGTTGTTCCTCACCTCCTTCATTGGTGATGGTGTATATATATATATATATACATATATATATATACTGTAGCTGTCTGAACCTGAGGGAGCGTTCATCCTGGAGGTGACAAAGTGAGGGATTCTCCACCAGGTACACAGATGTCACCAAACCACACAGATGATTAAGAACAAGAATACATGGACAGAACACAACTGAAAACAAGTAAAACCAAATCTCACCTCCTTGTTCTAATTTAGGTGAAGTGTTCTGATCCATTGTTTAAACCTCATATTGAGATTTAAAACATTTACTTCCATTAATATTAGGTTGCAACCGTTTCCTTCATTTAATCAGAAGTGAGTTTTTATCAGGTTCTAAGTCAGTCCAGTTTGGTTTGGATCACCTATCTATGGTTTAAGTTCAGTTCTAGTTTAATCAAAGTTCACTTTTTCTTCCAACTCTCAACCATTTACTATCAATCAAAAATATGCATTGCAAAATTACTCTTTGTAAAATGACTTTACTAAGCAATAAACCAAAAAAAGTAGAGCAGTGTAAGTCTGTGTAGTTCCCAGCAGTTTAGATGACACCTCCCACTGACCAGCAGAGGGCGTATCGCTCCAGAACCATGCACCTTTCTCTCTGGGCGGCATGTGTTCTTCCAAGTCTCTAAATTTTAGCTGGATGTTCTCTAGCCCACACTAAATGACCTGTTATAAACATAAAATATACATAAATACATCAAGTAAAACTTTTGGTGGTATTAAAATACAGCTCCTTCTCAAATAATGATCATATGGTGATAAAGTTGATTATTTTCTGTAATGTTCTGATAAACATTAGACTTTCATATATTTTAGATTCATTACACACAGCTGAAGTAGTCCAAGCCCTTTTATTGTTTTAATATTGATGATTGTGGCGTACAGCTCATGAAAACCCAACATTCCTGTCTCATAAAATGAGCATATTTCATCCGACCAATAAAAGAAAAGTGTTTTTAATACAAACAAGTCAACCTTCAGATAATGATGTTCAGTTCTCACTCAGTACTTGGTGGGAATCCTTTATCAGAACTGACTGCTTCAATGCGGCGTGGCATGGAGGCGATCAGCCTGTGGCACTGCTGAGGTGTTCTGGAGGCCCAGGATGCTTCGATAGCGGCCTTAAGCTCATCCAGAGCGTTGGGTCTGGCGTCTCAACTTTCTCTTCACAATATCCACAGATTGTCTCTGGGGTTCAGGTCAGGAGAGTACCACAGTAACACCGTGGTCAGTAAACTGAAGTACGGACTTCTAGGTGTAGCCAAGGTGCTGAAGGGATCCGTTTTGGTGGTCTAAGGATCAAGTCTCTGCTTTTTGCAGATGATGTGGTCCTGTTGGAGCAGTTTGCAGCTGAGTGGGAAGTGTCCAGGATAAGAACCAGCACCTCCAAATTCACGACCGTGATCTTGACCTGGAAAAATGTAGAATGCCTTCTCCAGATGAGGGATGAGGTCCTGCCCCAAGTGGAGGAGTTTAAGTATCTTAGAGTCTTGTTGACAAATGAGGGAGAAATGGGGCAGAAGGTGTGTCTACAGTGATGCAGTACTGTAGCATATCTGATTGTGAATAACTACAGCTCTAAAGTTTGCTGTAAAAAGCAGTGCCGTCCTAACTTTAGGATCTTCTGTACTCTGTAGAGCTGATGAACTGTGCTTTCTGCTTTTCTAAAGGAAAAAAGAAAGCCGTGCTTTGTTCTCCTTCCTCTAACCGTCGCCTTCTAGATCTCACATAAGCTCCTCTCTCCTTTTCAACATAAAGGTTGTTGAGTTGGTCATTCAAAGTATCCAGCTCTTCTTTTTCACCCATGGAGACATTATGTGGCAATAAGTCCCAAAGGTGTCCAATTTTGGAAAGTAAGGACAGATCTTCTATTTTTCTCTCTTTTGCTAAATTGCTGCTATATTTTGTAAGACATTTGGCTGATTCACATGTAAACGTTCCCAGTAAATAAAGGATGTGTTTTCTATAGTTGCTAGATTAAAAGAGAAGCTAATTTTTAAATCTGGGTGATAACAGTTAGAATTCCCAGTATTTAAATGTATCATCAGCTTGATATGAATAGAAGTGGATCTATGGTCTGCTCATGGTGAAAATGAAAGTCCAACATTCTGCCTGAAAGAATCTGAGACCAGCCACTAATCTGATGTAGACATAGAAGGACTAGATTTGTTCAACCAGGTATCATTTCTTACACCATTTTCTCTCCACAAATCTATGGTTGAAGGTTTGAATTAAATTCTTTAGACCCTGATTTGGTGTCATCCCCACCTCTCAGCTGGTGATCTGACTTTAGTTTATAACTAAAACACATTTTTTAAAAGGAGTCATCTTTTGGTAAGCACTGTGGTCTGACAGCGGTGACTTCAGTGTTTAATCGGAGACGTCTCACTTCAGTGTCCTAGCATCAGCTCCTCCATTGTAACAACATGTTTCAGGTCACGCCAGCGTTCGTTTGTGTGCATGAAAAAACACGCACAGACAGGATGCACATTCAGGACACTGCTGAATTAGAATCAAAGATCTGATGTGAATATAGTCTATACTGAGTTAACGAGATCAGAGGAAGTCTTTTTGTCCAATTCAACAATAAAACGTCAAATAGATGAAGTGTGTGATAAAACATGTTGGGCTGCCACTAACCACACATTTGATTTCATTTTTTCTATCAACTAATTTTTCAAGTGTTTGATTTTTCTAAATGACTAAATATTAGGAGATGCTGGATGATGGACAGGGAGCCAGCTACCTCAGCACACAGAGGAGCTTCTTCTTCTGTAGTCTGACTTTTAGCATCAGAGCTAAGTAACGTCACATGGCCTTGTCCTAATGAATGTAGTTAAAACAAACGTGTGAACTGATACAGTAAGAGGAAGACTGTAAATTTAGCTTACTTCAAACACATAACACACACATTAATCAGTCCAACACCGCTCTGTTTCTAGTCTCCATGTTACCAACGTAGCAGACACACACCTGTCTGACTAGATTCACTTCCTGAGGCTTTATTCTTTTTGATGGCTCATCACCAAAGATGGTCTCCTCTGGTCTTCTTCTGCTGCTGCGATCAGCCAGCGACGTCTAGCAGAGCGAACAAACAGACGCTATTTGCCAGTCAGCTTGAAGTTCTCCCACACTTTAGATCGCTTCAGCCTTTGAAAATATTTAGAGCTCAACTCAGCAGATGCAGATTCAACCATGATGTTACGTCCTCAGGAGGTGGTGTACTGGCTGGTGTGTGTGTGTGTGTGTGTGTGTTGTCTCCTGACCTCATTATCCAGGGCGTGACAGACAGGTGTGTTTCCCAGCTGTTCCTCGTCATCAAGGAGGAGTTAAAGGAGGCTGATTCCTGAGACAAACGCCAGATGATTCACTCACTGTTTGGTCATTCAGTCCTAAGTCCTACTGAGACACTTACCTGTCTCCTCGTACCTCCCTGTTCCTGGATCTCCTGTGATTCCGCCTCTCCGTTCCTGCTCAGTGTGACCCGTACTCCTGCTGCTCCTCTGACCTCCCTCACACCAGACCTGAATCTGGAAACACACTCCACAGACCAAACTCCTGCCTGTCCACCCTCCTAAATTCCATCTCTCACCACACCAGCTGCCAACCACTTTTCCTTGGATCTACACACACCGTCCTCTGGATCGTCATCCCTTCCTGGAACCGTAAGATTCACCTTTCACCTCCTGGATTCTCTATTGATCGACCTGACTGCTATTCCACACATGAATCCTCTCACCTTCCCTCCTAGTCACGAGCATTGACCTCCAGCGAACTCCTTCATATAAAACATTCTCATAACATCTCATTCCTGAGTCCATACATGCTGTTTGGCGTTCTATGCGATGGATGTAACACATGATGCTTTTTAGACAGCAGCCTCACTGCCGTCACGCCAGCCCCCAGTTCTGAAACAACAGTCGAGCCAGCCCACCTTCAGTTATCACGTACGCCACGACGCTCGGCGTTACGGTGCACAGTGCCTTTCAAACTAGAGGCTCATTTTCACCATGTTTTGGATTCACACACGTCACATGATTGACATCTCAGATGAGCGACTATCAAAGTGAAATACTTCCTGATTGTGTTTGATGCAGTTATACGAGAAAATGATTTATCAAAATAATGTATTAAAGTGATAATATGCAGTTTAGCTTGTTTTGGGCTCCCTCTGGTGTCCATTTTAAATCACTGCATTACACAAGTTAGCATATTGTTTCAGCTTCTAAACGCCTAAATCTACCTGTTGAAATGTCTCCTCAGCCTTCATAGCTTTCTACAGGAGCGGTTATTTACTCCTTCAAAGAAATCAGCTGTGTTCAAGCAGGGAGAGATGGGAAAAATCAGGAATCATGAGCTAAAAACACTCCAGAGCTAGCATAACAGCTAGCCACTTTGGGTTAGCCTAACCCTCGTGAGACACGTGACTTCCTGGGTACCGTGACGGAGACGGAGATCTTTCAATTGTGGTATTCTGGATCTAACCACCAGATGGGGCTAAGTGACTTTTCATTAACTCTGTAAAGAGTCAGATTAGCACAGACTGGCTCAAGGAAAAGATTTAAAAATATGAAAAAGTTGCATATTATCACTTTAATGAAATAAAATGAATGTATGTTTAAAAATTGTAATCAACGTAAATTACCTTTACGCAAAATATTCCCCCTGAGTAACTTTAAATGGTTTGATGTAGTTTATGTGTGTAAATGTGTTTATTTAAATAAAAAAACAGTCCTGTTCTCCATGGCATTTTTATTCATTAATATTTGATTAAATGTTCGGGGAGAACAACCTAAATATGACACTCACAGACTGAGTCAAACCGTGTCTTTATGAAAATGAGAGCATACAAAACAATACTCATAAGATAATCTCTCAAAGTTAAGTCTCTCTTGTTAAAAAACTGTGAATTCACAGACTTTCATTTAAAACTAAACCTCCTCCAGCTGACTGGTTTTCTATCTGATCTGCTCTGGGATTTCAAAATAAACCCAATCAAACATTCCCATATCAAGTCGAACTGGACCCCATGATCCAACAGCTGATGTTTCAGAAACTGTCTGACATCACTAGTTCTGCTTCCAGTGCAGCACTGGGTGGATGGACCTCAGAAACTGGACCACCATGGTGGTGGCGTGTTATATCACCTGAAATGTGACTGAGTATTAAAAGTTAACCCAAAACTTTTCAGAAAGCAGGATGTTGAGATTCAAATGAAACAAAAAGGCAGCCTTTGTGCATATACACGTCCCCTCTGCAT
>SSNR01000196.1:1021645-1068895 GCA_006937965.1 Callopanchax toddi
GAGCTCTGCAGGATTTTAATCCATTGCGGTGTAATGTGTTTCCAATGGTTTTCTTGGTGACTGTGGTCCCAGCTAATTTGAGGTCATTAACTAACTCCTCCCGTGTAGTTCTAGGATGATTTCTCACCTTTCTCAGAATCATTGACACCCCACGAGGTGAGATCTTGCGTGGAGCCCCAGACCGAGGTCGATTGATGGTCATTTTGTGCTCCTTCCATTTTCGAACAATTGCAGCAACAGTTGTCACCTTCTCTCCCAGCTTCTTGCTAATGGTTTTGTAGCCCATTCCAGCCTTGTGCAGGTCTACAATTTTGTCTCTGACATCCTTGGACAGCTCTTTGGTCTTTCCCATGTTGGAGAGTTTGGAGTCTGCTTGATTGATTGATTCTGTGGACAGGTGTCCTTTATACAGGTGACTAGTTAAGACAGGTGTCTTTAATGAGGGTGACTAATTGAGTAGAAGTGTCTAACCACTCTGTGGGAGCCAGAACTGTTCATGGTTGGTAGGGGTTCACATACTTATTTCACTCAATGAAATGCAAATGAGTTTCTATCTTTTATTTAAAGTTATGTTTTCAATTTTCCTTTTGATGTGCTATCTGCCACTGTTAAAATAAACCTACCATTAAAATGATTCTGTTCTGAGACTTTTCATTTCTTTGTCATTGGACAAACTTACAAAATCAGCAAGGGGTCAAATAGTTATTTCCTCCACTGTATCTGTGAAATGCATTGTATAAATAAATAGATTTACTAAAAATGTACTACTTTGCATTTTAAAGAGAGGAAGAGGAAGTTTGAACCATCACATCCGTCCATCCTAACGGGGAACGTGAGGTCTCTCCTGGACCAGATGGACCAGCTTGAAGCTCTGATGAGGATCCATCCAGAACATCATGTGTTTCACTGAGACCTGGTCCAGGATCAGATCCAGAGTCTCTCTGCCCGGCTTTCAGACCAGATATTGACCTGAGACCTTCATTCATGTAACTGAATCGTCTCCAGTCTTCTTTTAGTTAAATTAGTTACATAAACATCTCGTCTTCTTAATGACGTCTGTCTGACTTGATGTGGTTAGCTGAGGATTTCTCTCAGTTTAAAACATATAAAGATGTAAAGCTGAAGTCAGACAGAAACGTTTCATCGGTTTTTGAAAAGAGGACAGCTTTTTGTCCTCTGCAGTGCTCCAGTCTTTGTCTGCCTGCCCTCGTCTCAGACAGCTGCTCAGTCCCAACAGACCCTGTGAGGCAGAATACAGCTCCATTAAGTCACTGCATTATTTACCCTCACACCTGTCAACTCTCTCTCTACGGTATATACTTACAACAGAACATTTAGCAGGAGCTTATTTTACAGTTATTTAAAGCAGGATAAAGAAAATGTTTACACAAATACAAAGAATCATCCTCACTGTCCGTTTGGTCTCAGTTATAAGTGATGGTACCAGGATAATCAAAAGATCAACTCAATCATGCAGCTCATGAGGAAGTCTAAAGTGGACCTTCAATGTTTTCTCTTGTTTTGTGATATTGAACCTCCCCCCATCCCCCTAAATCAATAAAACCATCAGACTTATTTTCATAAAGAGAAAAAGACAATCTCAGCCTCTACAAATACAGTCATACAGCTCTTTGAGCTACAAGCTATCTGCTCTGCTTTTACATACGTGACCATTTTCATCATCTGCCTTTTTTCTGCAGCCTTCCTCATCATGTCAACATCAGAATGTCCTGAAGACCTTTAAGTTCTGCGTTTTCACTGAGTTTGTTCAGACTCTATTCAACAAAAACAATCCTTGAGCAGCGAGTCTGCTGATGCCTTTCACTTCTGATGGACTGATAGAAACAGACGGATATCTACTGTTCCTGTTTCTATCTGTCTGTATCTTAGTTTGTTACAGCAGCATTCTGTAAACTAAGCTAAAACAAAAGCTGTCATTCTGCCCTGGTCTTTAGTTAGTTTAAAATAATACCTAAATAGTTTGTAAATCCCACTCATTTTGTTTCATACAGCAACAGATGCCAGCAGTTACAACTTCTTATATACTCTAATGCTTAGTTGTTTAACCTATGAAATGACAGCAATTCCATGTCATTCAGTGGGATAAGAATGCCAGGTGGAGTGAGGCTCTGGTTTGACTGATTGCTCTTAAAAGAAGTCATAAAAACTGAAGGATAACTGTCAACGAGCCTGAGCTGTTGTTGTGACCTTGATGCCAGCTGAGTCTAATTTAATCTGCTCTGTTTGTGTGTGTGTGTGTGTGTGTGTGTGTGTGTGTGTGTGTGTGTGTGTGTGTGTGTGTGTGTGTGTGTGTGTGTGTGTGTGTGTGTGTGTGTGTGTGTGTGTGTGTGTGTGTGTGTGTGTGTGTGTGTGTATGTGTGTGTGTGTGTGTGTGTGTGTGTGTGTGTGTGTGTNCACCCTCTTAAGATAAACATTAGAACTAAATTTTGGATTATAATGAAAAGTGATAAACTGTCATTTAACCCTGATAATAGCTAATATTTATTGAAGGTATCTAGGTTCTTTGAAAGAGTACAGTGAATTGAAATACCTTATTAATAACGTGAAGCTGAGGCAGATAAAGATTGAACAACCATTTAATTTGAAAAACCTAAGAACACAGACAGATAAGACAGTTTGAAAGTTTGATGTAAACACAATTAATATTCTTAAACATGTTGAGGATGTTAAAGATAGTTTAATTGTGAGTTTTAACGGACCGTAGCATATGTTTTAATGACTAGGGAAGTTAGTTAATTTAGTTAACCTAGTTGTGACTTTAAGAGTCAATTTAGGGCCATTTTGAGTTTGGAATGGGATTTAGTTTTGGCTTAATTTAGAGTGGAAGAATTAAGCTTTATCAAAGCAAACCTCTCGATCAGAAAGTGGTGTTCGCTCACTGAAAGGTGGACGCTCCTGGATCTGGCAGGCGTTGGTTTCTCCACGAGCTGAGGCTGGAGTCCCCAGACTCGGAGTGGTGGTCCTGGAAGGCGTGGCCGCCGAGGACCTCGCTGGACAGTCCGTGGATACGTCCTGGTCAGCAAGGGAGGCATTTCAGCAGCATGCTGAACTCATTTCTGATCAGTTCCCGTGGTGAGGGAGAGACTGAGAGGCCTTGTTCAAAGCTGATAAGGGTTCAGCTAAGACTCTGAAGATAGCAGCTCCAACTGCTTCAGGCTGTAGCTCAGACTACGACGTACCGGAACTGAATATTAGTTTTGAGAAGAGTTATCTTAAATTCAACCAATCAGAAGATATTAAGTGTACTAATCAAAACTGAGTTAGTGGACTGGTGGATGGATCTGATTGGGTAGGGGACTGTGAGGTAGTTACCAACTCACATATGACTTCCGCCTGTTAAACACTCACATTATAAATGTAGAAATGCATGACATTAGCAGAGAAGCATTATAACACTTTGAGTGTGTGAGAGGGCGAATGCCCTTGGAGCAGGAACACTACAGGAGAATGTTCTGTAAACAAGAGATTACAGTTGGAACACCAGTCTGTGGTGTTACAGAAGAGACTTCTTTACAGAGAGTGTTTTATTAGACCAGTTAGTGTCCAGTTAAGGTCATCTGGGAGATGGACACCTGAAAGTGGACAGTAGGACACCTGTAGGAATCTTGATTCAGGTTAAAACATAATCCAAGAGTGATTGTATTCCAAGTTATTGGGAAAAAGATGGATTATTGTTGTGATGGTCAACAGAGGTCAAAGGTCAGAGGATATAGCCTATTTGGTGAGGCTACACTAGTCACCTGTATAAAGGACACCTGTCCACAGAATCAATCAATCAAGCAGACTCCAAACTCTCCAACATGGGAAAGACCAAAGAGCTGTCCAAGGATGTCAGAGACAAAATTGTAGACCTGCACAAGGCTGGAATGGGCTACAAAACCATTAGCAAGAAGCTGGGAGAGAAGGTGACAACTGTTGCTGCAATTGTTCGAAAATGGAAGGAGCACAAAATGACCACCGATCGACCTCGGTCTGGGGCTCCACGCAAGATCTCACCTCGTGGGGTGTCAATGATTCTGAGAAAGGTGAGAAATCATCCTAGAACGACACGGGAGGAGTTAGTTAATGACCTCAAATCAGCTGGGACCACAGTCACCAAGAAAACCATTGGAAACACATTACACCGCAATGGATTAAAATCCTGCAGAGCTCCAAGGTCCCCCTGCTTCAGAAGGCACATGTGCAGGCCTGTCTGAAGTTTGCCAATGAACACCTGAATGATTCAGAGAGTGACTGGGAGAAGGTGCTGTGGTCTGATGAGACCAACATGGAGCTCTTTGGCATTAACTCAACTGGCTGTGTTTGGAGGAAGAAAAATGCTGCCTATGACCCCCAAAACACCGTCCCCACCGTCAAGCATGGAGGTGGAAACATTTTGCTTTGGGGGTGTTTTTCTGCTAAGGACACAGGACAACTTCACCACATTAACGGGGAAATGGGCGGAGCCACGTATCGTCAAATCCTGAGCGACAACCTCCTTCCCTCTGCCAGGAAACTGAAAATGGGTCGTGGATGGGTGTTCCAGCACGACAATGACCCAAAACATACAGCAAAGGCAACAAAGGCGTGGCTCAAGAAGAAGCACATTAAGGTCATGGAGTGGCCTAGTGTAGTGTTATACACTATGTAGTTAAACCTTGTAGTGTGTATAAAAGCTATGTTTTATTACTCACCTTCCGCTTTATTCCTACAGCTACCGAGGGTTTAAAACCGAGAGTCTGTGTGCTCTGGATACCTGGGTTTGAACAACTGTTTGTGATAAAAGCAGGATTATTCTAGATTCTATTTAGTTGCAGGCAGTCATTTATGTACCTGTTATTTGACGAATGGAAGCTGAGTCAGGAATAAATATATTCAATATTTATTATAAAAGCTGACGAACATTTGTAAACAGATTAGCATTTGAGGTAGCAAGTTGGTTAGCATTCACTAAGTGGTAGATGTTCTAAAATTGATCTTCTGAGTTTAGAACCTGAGTCTCGCGGTGAAGACTAGGGAGTTAGCTTAAGGGTTTAGTTATCAGGGATAAGGTGGAGAGGTTACCTTGATGAGCAGCCTAGTGGTATAGGGTTAGCTTTATCAAGTAGCCTGCTTTACCAGGTCATGGGTCGTTACTGCACCTCGCTCCTGGATCGCGTCCGGCTGGTGGAGTTCGACGAGGAAGCGGAGATTCCCCCTCGGTCGATCTGGGGCCTGACAGGTATGGGGACCCGCCGGGCCAAGCGGAGAGCGTCCGTGGATGCGGAGATCAGTGGGACCCATGTCTAGTCGGTTGATAGCTGGCTGTCTTACCCATTCTGGTTGGAATAGAGAGGCAGGTGGATGTTTCCTGCTCTCAGGGGTAAGAAGCTTCTTCGACTGCTACGGGGCTTGACCCGTTACCGGAACAGTCGGCATCAATAACCCACTGTGTAGCGAGTGACAGCGGGCTATGTCGTCTCCTCCGAGGCTGGCGGAGAACTGGATTCTTCCGTGCGGAGCAGACAGCTGAGAGCTGTCAGTGAAACGTGGGCCAATCAGGAGACTCTAAACAAGACACGTGACTCAGGCTCTAAAGTCCTACGTCACCTCCGTGTGAGGAGTGTGGAAGGTTTACTTATTTATCCTTAGCAAGGTGGAAATAAGTAATAATACTGATTTAACCTTTTAGCAAAGTAACAATAATACTGAAGCTGGATCGAACATTCACAATGCTGTAAGAGAAAGTGCATTAATCATTTAAGACATTTCTGTAACAGATTAAGGTGTAATTTTAGGAAGAGACACCAAGAGTCTTTATTATTATTATTATTTAAAGTCCGGTGGCTTCTTCCGATACGACCGTGACCTTGGAGGAATGTTGATTCAGGTTAAAACATAATAAAAGAGTCATTATGATCCGAGTTATTGGGAAGAAGATGGATTATTATTTTAGATGATCACGTAGGTCAGAGGTCAGAGTGTATATTGATCATCAGTCTCCGGACCTTAATCCTATAGAAAACCTATGGAGGAGCTGAAGGTCAGAGTGCACAGAGACAGCCTCCAAACCTTAAGGATTTGGAGATGATCTGAAAGAGGAGTGGACCAAAATTCCTCCTAACATGTGCGCAGACTTGGTCATCAATTACAAGAAACGTTTGACCTCTGTGCTGCAAACAAGGGTTTTTCCACTAAGTATAAAGCATTTTTTGTTAGAGGGTTAAAATACTTATTTCACTCAATGAAATGCAAATGAGTTTCTATCTTTTATTTAAAGTTATTTTTTCAATTTTCCTTTTGATGTGCTATCTGCCACTGTTAAAATAAACCTACCATTAAAATGATACTGTTCTGAGACTTTTCATTTCTTTGTCATTGGACAAACTTACAAAATCAGCAAGGGGTCAAATAGTTATTTCCTCCACTGTATCTGTGAAATGCATTGTATAAATAAATAGATTTACTAAAAATGTACTACTTTGCATTTTAAAGAGAGGAAGAGGAAGTTTGAACCATCACATCCGTCCATCCTAACGGGGAACGTGAGGTCTCTCCTGGACCAGATGGACCAGCTTGAAGCTCTGATGAGGATCCATCCAGAACATCATGTGTTTCACTGAGACCTGGTCCAGGATCAGATCCAGAGTCTCTCTGCCCGGCTTTCAGACCAGATATTGACCTGAGACCTTCATTCATGTAACTGAATCGTCTCCAGTCTTCTTTTAGTTAAATTAGTTACATAAACATCTCGTCTTCTTAATGACGTCTGTCTGACTTGATGTGGTTAGCTGAGGATTTCTCTCAGTTTAAAACATATAAAGATGTAAAGCTGAAGTCAGACAGAAACGTTTCATCGGTTTTTGAAAAGAGGACAGCTTTTTGTCCTCTGCAGTGCTCCAGTCTTTGTCTGCCTGCCCTCGTCTCAGACAGCTGCTCAGTCCCAACAGACCCTGTGAGGCAGAATACAGCTCCATTAAGTCACTGCATTATTTACCCTCACACCTGTCAACTCTCTCTCTACGGTATATACTTACAACAGAACATTTAGCAGGAGCTTATTTTACAGTTATTTAAAGCAGGATAAAGAAAATGTTTACACAAATACAAAGAATCATCCTCACTGTCCGTTTGGTCTCAGTTATAAGTGATGGTACCAGGATAATCAAAAGATCAACTCAATCATGCAGCTCATGAGGAAGTCTAAAGTGGACCTTCAATGTTTTCTCTTGTTTTGTGATATTGAACCTCCCCCCATCCCCCTAAATCAATAAAACCATCAGACTTATTTTCATAAAGAGAAAAAGACAATCTCAGCCTCTACAAATACAGTCATACAGCTCTTTGAGCTACAAGCTATCTGCTCTGCTTTTACATACGTGACCATTTTCATCATCTGCCTTTTTTCTGCAGCCTTCCTCATCATGTCAACATCAGAATGTCCTGAAGACCTTTAAGTTCTGCGTTTTCACTGAGTTTGTTCAGACTCTATTCAACAAAAACAATCCTTGAGCAGCGAGTCTGCTGATGCCTTTCACTTCTGATGGACTGATAGAAACAGACGGATATCTACTGTTCCTGTTTCTATCTGTCTGTATCTTAGTTTGTTACAGCAGCATTCTGTAAACTAAGCTAAAACAAAAGCTGTCATTCTGCCCTGGTCTTTAGTTAGTTTAAAATAATACCTAAATAGTTTGTAAATCCCACTCATTTTGTTTCATACAGCAACAGATGCCAGCAGTTACAACTTCTTATATACTCTAATGCTTAGTTGTTTAACCTATGAAATGACAGCAATTCCATGTCATTCAGTGGGATAAGAATGCCAGGTGGAGTGAGGCTCTGGTTTGACTGATTGCTCTTAAAAGAAGTCATAAAAACTGAAGGATAACTGTCAACGAGCCTGAGCTGTTGTTGTGACCTTGATGCCAGCTGAGTCTAATTTAATCTGCTCTGTTTGTGTGTGTGTGTGTGTGTGTGTGTGTGTGTGTGTGTGTGTGTGTGTGTGTGTGTGTGTGTGTGTGTGCACAAGATTCTCTCAGTTACAACTCAGCCATGACTAAATAATTACCCATATTAGTGAGATGCTTACAGCAGAAACTCTGTACATGTGTAGCTCAGTGTTAAAACACAAACAAGAAAGAATGGTGATGTCATCGTCAGGGCGACCGTGGCAAAAGAGATCACCTCCCATGTCAGAGAGCGCGGGTTCAAACCCCGGCCCGTCGAAGAGTCCTTGGGCAAGATACAAGATAGAACGGTTTACACAACAAAAGCTGAACAAAGTGCTTTACAGTTCAAAGTCAATATAAAACCAGGAAATATATTGATCAGTTCTAAAATTAGAAAATACATAGACTAAAATAAACTAGTCAGATAAAATAAGACAGTTTGTCATACTGAGACTAAAATGCATTAATTACATAAATAGGCTTTATGCACGGTCACTTCCTGGTTACGATAGGCCATCCCCCCTACCGTCGGTTCAATGCATTCCTATGGCAGACCGGACCAAATAGAATCATGTACGCGTTTTTCTTCAAGACCTGCCGCGCATCACATTAGACGATGTCCACCTGATTTATGAAAAACACACAGAGACGTCCGCGAGCAAGCGGGTGAAGGACTTTAAGCTGTATATAACCAGCTTTATTCATGAATATGAAGGTAAGCTAACAGCGTTAGCTCGTAGCTTCCATCATCAAAAAACAGTGAGACAGATCTATATAGCCGTGATCGTGGGCTCCAACTGCTCCCAACTGTCTCTGGTCTAGCTGTACGTTATCAGACACCAAGTCTTCATTCACCAAAAGAATAGTTGTTCCAGTGAAATAACACACGAACGCCTCCTCCTTTAGCCTCCTCCGTTAGCCTCCTCCGTTTTTAGCCTCCTCCTTTAGCCTCCTCCGTTAGCCCCCTCCTTTAGCCTCCTCCGTTAGCCTCCTCCTTTAGCCTCCTCTGTTAGCCTCCTCCTTTAGCCTCCTCCTTTAGCCTCCTCCGTTAGCCTCCTCCGTTAGCCTCCTCCGTTAGCCTCCTCCGTTAGCCTCCTCCGTTAGCCTCCTCCTTTAG
Source organism: Callopanchax toddi (assembly GCA_006937965.1). Lineage (NCBI taxonomy): Eukaryota > Metazoa > Chordata > Actinopteri > Cyprinodontiformes > Nothobranchiidae > Callopanchax > Callopanchax toddi. The sequence goes on from SSNR01000196.1 coordinate 1,030,694, forward strand.
CCTCCTCCTTTAGCCCCCTCCTTTAGCCCCCTCCTTTAGCCTCCTCCTTTAGCCTCCTCCGTTAGCCTCCTCCTTTAGCCTCCTCCTTTAGCCTCCTCCTTTAGCCTCCTCCTTTAGCCTCCTCCGTTAGCCTCCTCCTTTAGCCTCCTCCTTTAGCCTCCTCCTTTAGCCTCCTCCGTTAGCCTCCTCCTTTAGCCTCCTCCTTTAGCCTCCTCCTTTAGCCCCCTCCTTTAGCCTCCTCCGTTAGCCTCCTCCTTTAGCCTCCTCCGTTAGCCTCCTCCTTTAGCCTCCTCCTTTAGCCTCCTGCTTTAGCCTCGTCCACTCGGCTCTTTGACTACTGTGCTGCAAAGTGTGGACTGCAGACACGGTGTGGTTAGAAATGATCACGTTTTCTCTTCTTAAGTTCACAATCCTTCCTTTTTGTAGTTATTTATTCAGTGAAATGTGGAAACGGACTGATGAATTCTATTCAGCTGATGCGGTACACAACGGAACACAGCAGTGTTCAGCTGTCGAGGCTTCCCGTCGCTGATACTTATATGATGGCTTCATTTCTTAGTGCTATAATATATATATATCATACTGTACTATACTATACTATCACTCGTTTTGATTATAAACAATATCTTTAGCTGGAAATGCACTCTGACTCTGGAAATCTTCACGTTTCAAACGGAACCGGAAATGGTCCCACGAGGTAATTTTAAACCGGAAGTTCTACTAAGTACTCTGTGCATAAAGCCTGCTGTCATGTAAAACAGCATCACCTTTATATTCAGTGAGTGTCTCTTCATCAGTAGCTCCACCTGACATGAGGAGTCCCAGTGAGTCACAGGTATCTGCTCAGGGCGCCGTGTTGGAAACCAGTTCACCAGCTTTTCATTTAGTCATTTGTAGTTCACTGCTGGCTGCAGAAAAAAGCAGAGCAGATGATTGGGTTAAAATGTCTGGTCTGACATTCATTTAAAGTTAACTGTGACTGATTCAGAAAAAACTAAAGTAAAGAAAAAGGAACACAACCAACATTTGATTTCAACTCGCTGTTAAATCAAAACATTTCAATATTATAGGTGAATAAATGTGTCTATTTTTTAAACAAACATCTTTTCTCTGCATCATGAGTCACTTTCAATCTCCAGACATAAGCCTGTTATGCCGTACTGCCTGCTCAGCTCCTCAATTAATTTTGGCATCATTTGGAGAATCACATCACTAAAATTAAATCTGATCAGCTATGCAGTCAAAACCGTCAGCACTGAGCTGCATCGCATTCCCTTACAGAGAGTCAATTCAGCACAAAGGATTACCTGCAGTGTCATTTTCTCTGTGTGATCACAGGTTTTCTTATTGCAGGATTTTGCAGAAAACGTATCAGTTTATCTTGGATATGCAGGTGAACTTTTTCAGCAGTGACACTGTTGTCAGCAGTGCAAACCAAAACGCTGATTACAGGGAGGAATTATCTCCATCGCCTGTCTCTTTTAGAATCCAGAGATATGACAGCACCAAAGAACAAAAGAAGGTACTCGCCTGGTGCACACTTGTTTATAAGATAATATCTTTTAAGATAAGTCCCCATTTCCAAGCCCCACCCCAAACAATATAAATGTATATGAGGAAAAACTAGGCCAAGTTTGAGTCAGAATTCTAATAGGCCACATTTTGTTTAGACTTGCAGTTTTTGGCAGCGAGCACCACCAGACCCAGAATATCAATCACACTCCATTCTTCTGTCTCCGTGACATGCTTTGAATGAAACACCAGTTTGCTCTTTGGATGCAAAAGAAAAATCTACAGAAATCACAACGAGAGGCAAATGTCACACGTTTCCCTTTGCAGCTTTATAAATGATTCCTCTGATATGAAATAATGGTGATTTTTGTCACCTCTCTCTCATGCTGCTATGAACACCTCGACATTTCTAAGACCTTTGACCTTTCGATGCATTAAACAGAAACATTAACTGCTGTTCTGCTTGCTGATTCATTTGATACTTTTATTGAAATGATGCAGGCAGGTCAGGCTAAAAACTGAAACAGGAGGATGATGGATCATAAAGTATTCGGTTTAATGGATCTTTGTTTATGAGCGGTATGGTGAAGCATTAAAACGGAGCTCCGGGCTTCCTTCACAGATCTGCAGGCGTTCATCCATCCAGGCTGTGTTATCCAGGTCGTGTTGATGAAGAATAAATGATGAGTCTGAGAGGAGAGGGTCAGCCATGAAAAGGGTCCAGATGAAAGCACTCTGATTATTTAAAACTAGTGCTGTCAGTCGATTAAAATAAATTAACTAATTCATCACAAATTTGAAAAAAAAAATCGCGATTAATCGCATTTAATTGCTTCTTTTCAGAAAAAAGAAATGACATGTAGTTTACAATGTCCATCCAAGAAATTTGCCAAAATGTTTTTAAAAATCATTTTAAAGCTTTTATAATTGATGAAAAAATGCATTTAAATTGCATTTCAGTTCAAAACAGTTGAAAAACAAACATTCCTGACTAAAACTGGACAGACCCTAAATACAGTACTTTATAAATGTATTTGTTTATTTTATGTACAATTTCAGAAGGGTGTTGTTTTAAAATAATAATAAAGATTTCCAACATGTGGAAACACTATGAGAGAATCATTTTTTGCAGTTTTCAAACTGACCCACGGTCTGCCTCGTTTTCAATGAGGGGTCCGAGTCAGGTCTCTAAAGACTAGTGTGGGAATGGGATCGCCTCGGTCCGGTACTGGTTTTACTTTTCAGATAGAGGTAGGGTCTGGGTTTTACCGAGCCGAACTGACACCTCCGTCCGCTCGGACCTCTGTGTCAGACCGGGACTGGAGCCGTAACACCCGCTCCCTGCTGAACTTAACCGAACCGTACGGCGAGAAAGGAGCAGGAATAAACCTTAAAGGCTAGAGACCGTCCAGTTTCACCGCCGATTACTTTTGGTTTTCACGGTGGAAGGAGCGGAGAGTTGAGTTCAGCTACCGGGGAGAGACCGGTGACCTGATGAGATCTGAGGGGCGAGTGGGAGGGAGGACACGGTCTGCGTCAAGGAGCTGTAGGAAATCTGATGTTAGCAAGCGCTCTGCCTTGCTTCAAACACAAGTTGCGTTAATTGCGAGTTTTTTTAACGCGTTGTGTCTTTCAAATTAATTATCTCAATTAACGCATTAAATTTGACAGCACTATTTAAAATGTGAATTTTGCTTTTCAAAGAGTTACAGCCCCATACTGAGATTAAAGTCAAAACTGAGGCCGTATGTTTTGTGAGAATTGTGTTTATTATTTTTATAATTTTAGGGTTTGGTGTCTAAAACACAAAACTCCCTCTTTTGTCATACAAGTGATTGCAGCCTTTAGTTTCCAGAGCTCAACACAAGTGTGAATAGAGGCTGCTGGGTGCACAATCATTTATAACTGTAGGAATGGCAGGCTGCACCAATTTGAATGAAACCCCTCAGAAGCACATTTTAGCCTCACAGCTGATTGACTCCTGGCTCAGCCTCATTAGTGAGTTTGGAGAGGAAAGTTTTGTGCAGGTGGAGTGGAGAGGGAGTTTCATAGAGCATGAAGGCCAAATGCGCTGCATCTCATGACAACACCAAGGACACTGTTGTGCCGACTGCAGAGCCACAGCAAAGCCCTTGGCTCATATAAAATGCAGCTTCACATAATGGGAGCAAGTTGAAAACTCATAAACCAACCTGATAATGAGGCTTTCCCTCAATATCAGTGACATTTTTCCTATAAGACTCATCTGTGCGTTTAATAGACAACAAACATCTGTGCTGTTTGAGACTCATTTGTTTGGTAATTACTGAGAGAGGGCAGAGCAAGTGAATCACAGTTTTCTATTTTTTTTTGTCGATAGCTATTAAAGTTTTTAGAGAGGTAATAAGATAGTTATTCATTACAGGATGAATTACTGCCATAACTCAGCTGCTGATATTAAAAACTAGTTACAGGACTGAGGAGAAATGCTGGGCTGCTACCCAGTTACCACCATGTGCTGTGGTTTTCTGAGGTATGAGGTCTAGGTGTAGTCTGCCTCTCACCTCATGACTGCAGGAATACTCCCTCCATGACCCTGAACACAGAGGGTCCAATGAGCGTGTGTGTGGAGAAATTCTGCAAAATAAAAGTAAAGAACTGTATGACACAGATTAATTTATCCTTTAAAGGTCCCTTCAGTGAAAATCATTTACTAACCCTGGTATTCTACTTGTTCATGCTAAAAGATAAGTGTGCACAGAGGGAAGTAAACCTCCAATAGGAACCCAAACTTTAAGCTTGTAATCAGTGGCGGCTGGTGACATTTTTTTGGTGGGGTGCATTTTTGCAAGTCAGTTTTCAGATGCACAAAAAACCACATATCGTCACCACTAGGGCAGAGAATGAAGCAAAATATTTTCATCTGACTGAAAATGCTGCTGGTAAAAATCCCTCCCACCAGTTCTCTAACAATGTGGAGCTGTTAGGTCTAATTCTACACATCAAACAGTAAAGAAATCATCAGGAGACCTTAGAATAATATCAATATAATCAGATACAAATACAAATAAAAAACAACCACAATGTGGTCACAACAGAAGAGTTTAAAGGAAAACATCCTGACCTCCACAAGGTCAGAAACACAACTTAATATTCACAATCAGCTTTCTACTGACACCACAAACACATCAATCATCTCTAACTAACAGTCAGATCATTAATGTTACAATTCAGACAACAACCACTAACCAAGCAAGTCATGACAATCAGCTCCACTAATGAAGTGAATTAACAACAAAATAAAGTCACAGCCACTGATGGGTCCCATCAGAATAAGGTAAATTACCATTTTAGGACACTCATACAAAACTCCCATAGAGCACCGTGCGTTTTAAGGAAAAGTAACAAAAAATCAGCATCCAGTTGATTAAATCAGGACACATGGAATCAATCAGCTGGGTTGTCACAAGCTGTCAAGAAGGATTCTTTAAATAAATATCAGTTTAGTTTCCTCCATGATAACTCCACGAGCCAGGTCAAGGTCCTGATCTGACATGAGACTCCGGTCTTCTGCTTATGCTTCAGTCGCTAAATTGTGTGACCCAAGGTTCTCCTACACTTTGTATTGAAGAGGGTTCCAGTGTGCATGCACCAGTTATAGCATAGGTTCATGGTAAAGATTTGTGCACCCAAATCATGCACAGAAGACCCCCAAAGAAAAAGGAAGTACATCACACAACCTTTTGGTCTGGTAAAACAAGTGAGAGAACATTTTAAAACTACACCGAAATGCAGATCATACACAGTACTTATAGTAGGGATAGATCGTTTAGTTTGGTTTAAAGCAATACTGAGCAGCTTTTAACACTTTAAGTTAGAGCATTAAAATTGATCTCAATGATTATTTAGTTAGAAACTTGACCAGTTTCATGTTTGACAGCACTCTGCTCCCCTCTACTGGCCAGATACCGCACTAGACAGTTTTGAGGCTCGACCCGTATCTCGTAACTTTCTGCTTTACGGCATAGTAGCCGGTCTAAAACGCTAGGGGAGGACTTCTGCCGTGGAGGGATTGTTTCAGCAAGCATTTCAGTTTAACCAGTCTGATTATTAACCAGTTGTTGAAATATAGTAGAAAATAAAGTTCTGAAAGATTTCCTCAACACCACCTCACAGATAAATTAATATATAAATAATTCAGCCCGAACCTGACGAGACCTGAATGTCTCCGCAAGCTGACTCGAGCACGGTGAAGCCGGAAGGTAAAAACAAACCAGAGAGAGGATGATGATTATGAAGTGGACAAGTCGACCCCCCACGGCCAATGGTGTGGAGACGGAGGACCGCTGCCGTGTTGTTCCCATACCCCGACAGCGGAGGCTCCCCGCTCTCCATGCACTCTCCTTCAGCTCACTGCCTCCAGCGGCGGCTTGGCTGACACGCCGACCCGAGGCTGAATCAGCCGATGTCATCCTGCAGCTACGCCTGATAATCAAAGCCTTCCTCTACAACACCTCACAGGTAAATAAATCCGTGGAATCGATGACGCACGACAAGCATGAAACGTCAACACCAGACCGGATTAGCCTACACCCATGAGCTAGCCGCTAGCCACGATGTTTTGCGCCAGGCGCCAGCCAAAAAGTCCGTCAGATCTTAGCCGGTCCACAAGGGACCCGTGGGTTTTGCTCACCAGCAGACCCTAAAGTCTCGTCAGGTTCGCGCTGAATTACATGGTTCGTTTTATTCTGTTCACACACCTGAAACACACACCCGTATGCTCGGACAGCTGAGAGAGAGAGAAAGATAGACTGTTTATGAACTTATAATATTTATACATTCAAAAGAAATGTAAAAACAACAACTTGCCTGACAGATTATTACATGAAAGCTGTTGCAGACTGGGCTGGACAAAGTTCAGGTCTGAGATGATTTACGACAGTAAAAGTGAAACTTTCAACCGTAGCCTCCTACGGCCCCCTACTGGTTAAAAGTCTCTCAGTGCTGCTTTAATTTTCATGGTTCTTTTAAAACTATTTATTGATTCTAATCTTCTTCTTCTTCTTCTTCCTCCTGTGAGACTGGTGGGGCGGTGCCTTAGCGCCCCCTATTGATGGGGCCGCCACTGCTTGTATTCTTATAAGTCTCAGAGCTAGCAGCCAGACAGTATTGTAACCCAGTGTAATCGGTGCTTCCTGATGCTGGGCTAAGCTAAGGAGTGCTCAGACGTTGCGGATGCTTACAGCGCCTCAGTGAAACTCATTTTCATATGGATAAACTTCTATTAGTTCTGTCTCATCTGTCCTGATCTGAGTATTGCTCCAGTTAGAAGGTTACTTCCTGTTTATAGAGGCTCTGCCCCCTTTAGGCGATGGATATGGTTCTCACTGTAGCTAACTGGTAGAATACCACTTTATTTTACAGATGGAAAATGAAAAATGGCAACAGTCTGAATGACTCATGGTAATGATTTCTATCTAGTGGTCGTTAAGAGCAGCTGGCATCACCTCCGTAACACACAGGTTTATTTCATTAGCTGTGATTTATATGTTTTGCTAATTAAGTAATTCCATTAATTTGCCATCCTTTGGGGCACCTTTCCACTCGGTTTAGTCACAGATGTGCAAATGAACAAAGATCGACCCAGAGTGCATGTAAAAACTCACTCATCTCCAGAGACAGGAAGTAGGATCGAACTCTACTGAGGTTTGTCTTATTTGGTCTAAAGTGATGAATATCAGTAATGATGAGGATGACGGTGGGCTGTCTTTTTGTTATTAATGCAATAAAATGTTCAGAAACAGATTTGCTATAGAAATGTATTCAAAAGATTCATCTGCACAAAAGAATCCTTTTGTTCACGCTGACAAATGTATGTAAGATTAGAAAACAAATCTATCTTAAATGTAAAAAAGTCTTACTGTTAAAGTTGTTGGATAATCCACAATGTTTTATGTGACTGAATTTCTATAATGATCATTACGTTGGATTATTACCCTTCATGCTTCAATACAACTTCCTGACAGGAGGGAATGTTTCATTAGAGGATTGAACTTTTTCAGCATCACACCGGTTTTAGGTTGAACAGAGAGGAGCTTCATGGAGACGAATAGGGACGACTACAGAACAGAAGGTGAAACTAAAGGTAGAACAGTGCTGTTCATTAACAGTGGATCGAGAGGAACTACATCTGAAGATCTGTCAAATTTAAATCTGACAAATATTTTAATCATAACTTTGAACGACAGACAGATGACAATATTGTAATGAAACAGACTGAAGAATACCAACAGCACTAAAAGAGAGAATACATCAGAAACACTTCACTAACAACAGTTAGCTGTCCTTGACTCAAAGTAAGGCCACATAATACATTTTCTTCTGCTCCCATCTTTATTTTTTTTTGCCCAAATATTGTGTTGAAGTTTGCCCCAATATTTCTGCCCAAGACTTTAGTTCCTTACACAAGCCAATGTCCCACTTTATCTCATAATTTACAATGTAGATCCCCTGAAGGTACCCCAAATCTTGTATCTGGTACCCCCAAATCTCTGTTTTGTTTTTATTTTCAATGTTTTCTCTGTTTTGTTTTTTTTTGTTTATATTGTAAAGCGCTTTGTGATGTATATCTGTGAAAGGCGCTCTATAAATAAACTTTACTTACTAATAGGCGCTGCCATAGATCGATTTTCAGACTTCTGCTTTTCTTCAGTGAGAACTGACAACAGTGAGTAACGTCACTTCCAGAAGGGGCAACTGCAGCATATTTCTAATTTGTAGTTCCCAAAATAACAACACTGAAGACTATCTGAGACGTTGTAGTGTACACAGTGTTTGTGATTTAAAAATACTGTCCATTCTTACTTTCTGTTCATTTCTGAGGAACAGGGAACTGAAAGGGATGGAGGATGAAGCAACACGTTATCCGTGCAGACTGTTGAGGCTTTGACTTGAAGCAGGATATAAAGGGAGTTGTGTTTAATAAAGTGTCTTTAACTGGAACAGTTTTTCTACCAACAGAATGGTAAATGGTTTGTTTTTATAGAGCGCTTTCTAGACTGCTGAACACTCCCCAAAGCTCTGTACAACACGATCAGTCACTCACCCATTCACACACTGGTGGTGATAAACTACGTTGTAGCCTCAGCTGTCCTGGGGCACACTGACAGAGGTGGGGATGCCATGCACCGGCGCCTCCAAGTCCCACTGACCTCCACCAGGTCCCTCTGACCTCCACCAGGTCCCACTGACCTCCACCAGGTCCCTCTGACCTCCACCAGGTCCCTCTGACCTCCACCAGGTCCCTCTGACCTCCACCAGGTCCCTCTGACCTCCAACAGGTCCCTCTGACCTCCACCAGGTCCCTCTGACCTCCACCAGGTCCCTCTGACCTCCAACAGGTCCCTCTGACCTCCACCAGGTCCCTCTGACCACCACCAGGTCCCTCTGACCTCCACCAGGTCCCTCTGACCTCCACCAGGTCCCTCTGACCACCACCAGGTCCCTCTGACCTCCACCAGGTCCCTCTGACCACCACCAGGTCCCTCTGACCTCCAACAGGTCCCTCTGACCTCCACCAGGTCCCTCTGACCACCACCAGGTCCCTCTGACCTCCACCAGGTCCCTCTGACCACCACCAGGTCCCTCTGACCTCCACCAGGTCCCTCTGACCACCACCAGTTCCCTCTGTCCACCACCAGGTCCCTCTGACCCCCACCAGCTCCCTCTGCCCACCACCACGTCCCTCTGACCCCCACCAGGTCCCTCCTACCTCCACCACGTCCCTCTGACCTCCAACAGGTCCCTCTGACCTCCACCAGGTCCCTCTGACCTCCACCAGGTCCCTCTGACCTCCAACAGGTCCCTCTGACCTCCACCAGGTCCCTCTGACCACCACCAGGTCCCTCTGACCTCCACCAGGTCCCTCTGACCTCCACCAGGTCCCTCTGACCTCCACCAGGTCCCTCTGACCACCACCAGGTCCCTCTGACCTCCACCAGGTCCCTCTGTCCTCCACCAGTAGGCAAGTTGGGTGAAGTGTCTCCAAGGACACAACGACAATCTAACCCAGCTGGAGCTGGGATGGAACAGAAGTGACAATATGCCATAAAAAGATGGGGTTTTTTTTGTTTAATAAAAAAAAACATTTATTACTTTGTTATATTCTCTTAGAATTACACATACAGGTACAAAAAAATGTATTGTTAAGGTACCAGTATCGTAAACCAGGTATCGTTAAAGTAGTAGTATCAAAAAATCTTTAACGGTACACTGTCAGAAATGAAAGGACAAGAATTGTACCTTTTTTTTCACTGGGGTGGTACCCTCAAAAGTACAGTTTTGTACCTTTAACTGCAGGGTTGTATCCTAAGGGGTACAAATATGTACCTTTTAGGATACATATTTGTACCCTTTAGGGGAACAAATTTTTAACCAAGGTACATATTTGACTAGTAAAAGGTACAAACTAAGGTAAAAATTTGTACCCCCAGTTAAGGTACAACATTGTACCTTTTGAGGATACCATTTTGAACCTTAACTGGGGGTACAAATTTTTACCCTTGTAGTTTGTACCTTTTACTAGTCACACCTGTACCTTAGGGTACAAATTTCTACCCCTTAGGGGACACATGTGTACCCTAAGGAGTATAAATATGTACCCTAAAAGGTACATATTTGTTCCCCTTAGGATACAACCCCCAGTTAAATGTACAAAACTGTACTTTTGAGGGTAGCACTCCAGTGACAAAAAAAGGTACAATTCTTGTCCTTTATTTCTGACAGTGTACCCAGCCCTATCATCCACCCTTAGGGCTCCACCTCTATGTAGGTGTTTGACAATCTCTGCCCCAGAGATTGATTGATCCATCTGCTGGCGCTGGTTCCTCACTGGAATAGATGTTGTTGGGGTTGAGGAGCTCCTTAAAGTACTACTGGAGTTCCACCATCTAACTATACCCCAAGTTGGTGTTAGCAGCCTACCAGATCCAAGAACCAGTAAGGCCTTATGGCTCCTCGAACATATAACGTTCAGCTCTGTGGGTCTGGGGCTTATTGCTGCAACTGGTACCAGCAACCTTCCAACTGCAGCTGTCAACCACCTCAACAAAACCAGAGTGGACCATCCTGACCCAGTGTCGCCCTGGTCCAGTGTTTCTCAGCTGTTTTCTGTCAGGCCCCCCTACGAGCAGAGATGCTATTCACAGCGCTCTCATGAATATTTGCCCCCGCATACGGTTCATCTTATTTCTGGGTCATTTGTGTAAAAACTGGTAATATCCTGTATTTATTTATCTTCTGCTGACTAATGACTCCATCTCACATCCCTGCTCTGCAAACCGGTCTGGGTTGCCAGATACTCAACGTTGTTCTGCAAAAAACTACAGGCAATAATCCTAAAAAGCCCAAGTGCTTCTTATTTTCCTCAATGCAGTCTTTACTTAGATTCATGCATTATTTTCTATACAAGTTACATACATCTTTAAATCTCCAACAGCACCACAGTATTTCTCTGCACCTTTTGCACCTCTTGTAGCAACATGTATCTTGTAAGCTCGGCACATCCTGTTACTTAGACTCTGACTAATTTTTGATGACAAATGTCTTTGAATCAACAGCTTTAAATGTCAGGGTCACAAATAAACCGATGATGCAGTTCCGTTTTTTAAAATTAGAAAATAATACCCAAAGCATTAGGAGAAACAGCAGCAGAAGGTTTTCTTGTGTCCTGTTCTTTTTCTGGCACTCCTTAACATGATGCAACAACTTCACTTCTAGCCAAGAACATGTCAGTAAGTTGCATTAGCTCTGATGTTTTGGGAAATGCCCCACAGTGTCTGCCCTTACTGGGATCAGAGCTGCTGCCTTTCAGACAATATGACCCAAAGCACATGTGGATCACAAACTGATGGTCGTGCTTAGTTATCAGCATAAAAAGATGGATCCTTTCAAGCTGAAGATGAAATAGATATTGACCAGGGAACATGAAAACTCAGAGACATCACCAGAACTTTAAAAGAAGGGCTAATTCTGCCACTTTTTACCAGTTGTTATGGTTTCCTGAGTTCTAAATACAAGTCTGTGGCATGCTTTGAGACGAGAACAATTCACTCTAAACTTGCAGAAAGACACTGCATCGTCCTGAATGTCCAGCTTGTTCATGTTCTACAGCAGACGTCTGTCAGACTGCTGATTCTGATCCAAATACTGAGTGATTTATGTTTTAAAGGCAGTGAGTTTCACATAAAGCACCAGGAAAGTTCTTTTTGTAACATCTTTTTTTCCCTAAAGCTGTAAAGTGTGATCACACAGCAAGCAATGAATAAACATGCAAAAACATTGTTCACCCTGTGACTCCAACATTATGAAACACCACATATATGAATGTTTCAGGATATTTCACTAAAATGTGACGGAGAATGTGAGAGCCACATTAGGTGTGATAAACGAGAGCTGAAATTATTCACAACAGGATGTGGAGTGTGCTGCAGGAAAAAAGGTAAGAAACAGAAAAGACGTGAAAAGAGGTCTGATCTAAAGTGAGAGTGTTGTATATGTGGGGAGTGCAGCTTTCTAAAGAGCTCACTGAGGGAGGAGGAGTCTGGGTGACACTCGTTTGACAGAACAGCTGATCATTCTGTTTATTACAGAGCTGAAGAAACTAACCTCATCGGTCACTGACTCCACCTGTTTGTTTTAGTGTAGAACATCATATAAAAATTAAAACTGAAGATTAAAACTCAGAAGCAACGTGCCCGGTGCTGTGGGAGCGCACACAAAGTTCTCACTATAGAAAAAGAACTCTTAACAGTGATGTACTGCCAGTCTGCTGCCCATATATCGATAAAGTAACATGTCGAGCGACGAAGTAACTCTTTATCTTCCTCTTCTTTGATTTTTATGGCAGTTGACACCTTTAAGGTGCATTACCGCCACCTACTGGGTACATTTCCTTTTGAAGCCGTCGAGAACGAGCAAGCAGTGTCAGTTCACGTCACATCTGTAGGACAGCGGAGGGAATTCAGGACCTACTACAGAGGATATTACAGAACAGCCTGTTCAAGACAATAGAACGGTGGTCTCGTTCTTTTTGGTTTAAAACGCTTCATCATCCATTAACGTAAAACAACTGAACATGCGGGTTCTGTTTGTGTTTTGACTGAATAAACTAGAAAACACGAAGCTGTTTCTTAAATTCTCACTGTTGTCTCTACAGTAGGACTCAAAGAATTTACAATATTTAAACTTTCCCATCTGACATCATTTTGATCAAGGGTCACTGAACCAGGTCAGCTCCCGATGGGTCCAGGCTGTCTAGAGAAGTCGGTCTCAACGAGTTCAGAGGGACGGCCACTTGATGCCTCGGAGACCAGTCTGACTCAGGCTGGACGTAGACTGGTCCCAGTAGCCCTGTCTCTGGTAAAGCTGTTGGCCTTGGCATCTTAAAATAAGTTGACTTTAATTTAGCAGTTCTGATAAACTGGAGCTGTGTTGTTTCAAAAGGACGAGTCCTCTTTAGCTCCTGGGTCTGGAATCTGACCTGATCCCAGACAGGAAGTGTTCAGTCGGCATCTAGGAAGAGAACTCACAGAACTCAGGACAAATCCAGAAATCACAAGTTTTTATAGGATCTAAGCTGCTTAACCAATGGTTTGCCAGGAAACTTAAAAGAGGCGTTACCAAGAAGTCAGTCTTCACTTTCTCCCAGAAACTAAAAGAGAATGTATTTCACTTAGAATCATAACTTCAACTCAATAAAGGTCATTATTCATATTTTGATCTCAATATGAAACATGACTGATAATAAAACATGATTAAATCATCAGTCATTTGATATATTTAAGATTTAAAATAATGCATTTCAGATGTTATCATTAGTTATTATTTAACCTTTTACATTCTAAGCAATGAATTCCGATTAAATAAACTTTTATGAAAAACAATCAGTGTTCTTCATGTGTCATTAAGTCTGTGGAGAAGAGAAATGATTCTTATTAAAGAGAAAAGTCAGAGGACTCTACCTGAAGCAGAAACGAGGTTCTGAGTCGAGGTCGTGATGTGGCAACTCCACACTGTGGAGCGTGTCTGCACAAGTCTGGGTGTTCGAGTGACAGTGGCTTCAGCTGACCTTTGACATTAACATGACCTTCTGAATGTGGTAGGAGATTTCTTTAAAAGAGCTCTAAAGAAGCTGAGGAGGGAGCAGATAAAGTAGGGTAAGAAGAGCTGAGGGTTAGGGTTAGGAGGACAGCGTCCCACGTAGGGAATCCCAGACTGTCCTCTCCCTGGCCACCTGGTCCTCCAGTGCGACCCCCGGTCTTTTCCAGGCCAGCCTGGAGACATACATCCTCCTGCCAGGGGGAAATGCCCATAGCACCAACCCAGGGACGCATCCTGACTAGATGCCCAAACCACCTCAACTGGCCCCTCTCCATTTAGAGGAGCAGCACCTCCTAACTGTCCCTGTCTCTAAGGCTGAGCCTGGTCATTCTGCGAAGGAAACTCATTTCAGCCCCTTGTGTCTTGTCCTTTTGTTCATTAGCCAAAGCTCATAACCAGGTGAGGACTGGAACATAGATCGTCCAGTAAACCGAGATCCATGGGAGCCTGAAGTGCAAAGAGAAGAGGTTTACAGTTTGTTCTACGTCCCTGAAGGACAGCGTAGTGGCTGTTTCTTTGTATTCGTGCTAAATAAAGTTGAACCTTTATTGATGGTATATTTACTCAGTAGACTTGGACCATGGACTTGGTTGAATCTCGGATTGAAGAGGAGCAATGTGGTTTTCGTCCTGGTCGTGGAACTGTGGACCAGCTCTTTACCCTCGCTAGGGTGATGGAGGGGTCATGGGAGTTTGCCCAACATGTGTTTAGTGGATTTGGAGAAGGCTTATGACCGTGTCCCCAGGGGCACCCTGTGGGGGGCGCTCCAGGAGTACGGGGTGGATGGTCTTTTGTTAAGGGCCATTCAGTCCCTGTACCAGAGGAGTGTGAGTCTGGTCCTCATAGCCGGCAGTAAGTCGGACCTGTTCCCAGTGAGGGTTGGACTCCTCCAGGGCTGCCCTTTGTCACCGGTCCTGTTCATAACCTTTATGGACAGGATTTCTAGGAGCAGCCGTGGTGTGGAGGGTGTTGAGTTTGGTGACAGGAGAATCTCGTCTCTGCTTTTTGCGGATGATGTGGTCCTCCTAGCTTCATCAGGCTCTGACCTTCAGCTCTTGCTGGGAAGGTTCACAGCCGAGTGTGAAGCGGCTGGGATGAGGATCAGCACCTCCAAATCTGAGGCCATGGTTCTCGACCGGAAAAAGGTGGATTGCCAACTCCGGGTCGGGAGAGAGATCCTGCCTCAAGTGGAGGAGTTCAAGTATCTCGGGGTCTTGTTCACGAGTGAGGGAAGGAGGGAGACCGACAGGCGGATTGGGGCAGCGTCTGCAGTGATGGACGCTGAACCGGTCTGTTGTGGTGAAGAAGGAGCTGAGCCAGAAAGCAAGGCTCTCGATTTACCGGTCGGTCTACCTCCCAATCCTCACCTGGTCATGAGCTTTGGGTAGTGACCGAAAGAACGAGATCGCGGATACAAGCGGCCGAAATGAGTTTTCTCCACAGGGTGGCCGGGCTCAGCCTTAGGGATAGGGGGAGGAGCTCGGACATCCGGGAGAGACTCGGAGTAGAACCGCTGCTCCTCCATGTAGAGAGGAGCCAGTTGAGGTGGTTCGGGCATCTGGTAAGGATGCCTCCTGGACGCCTCCCTCGGGAGGTGTTCTGGGCATGTCCTGCCGGCAGGAGGCCCCCAGGTCGACCCAGGACAAGCTGGAGGAAATACATCTTCAGTTTGGCCTGGGAACGCCTGGGCGTCCCAGCTGAGGAGCTGGTGGACTTGGCCGGGGAGAAGGTGGCCTGGGCTGCCCGACTTGGAATGCTGCCCCCGTGACCCGGACCCGGATAAGCGGAAGAAGGCGAGGTGAGGAGGCGAGACTTGGACCATAGGTTGGGTCAATAAAGAAGCTTTTATATCAATATGTGGAGTTTAAACTCAAAGGAAGTGCTGCATGTTTGAAGGTTCTTTGATGGTGAACAAACACAGCTGAAGCATTCCAACCTCAGATGAGTCGTACGTTCTCCCTCTGACAGCCAGCGATAAAGAACACGATTGTTCTTGTTACCATAAATCACCATGTCTTTGTTATCTTCACAGAGAATTTGCATGACTGTATTATGAGCTATAATGGAGCCCCCCCCCCCCACACACACACACACACACACACACACAGACACATTTCCAGGGTTAATGAGGAGACTAAATTACAGGAACATTATCATAATAATATGCACAGACAGAGCATCTCAAACCTTTCACTGCGATGATAAAAACAGTGATATGGAGGTGAACTGTTAGCTCAGTATGGACTGTAGTGTTATGCAGAACACGCTGACTCAGAAGAACACATGAAACGTTGTTTATCTGTGAAAACATTCTTCAGTATTTACAGAAAACCTTCAGAAAGTTTAAATCTCACTGAGAGCCTCTGACCTGCCTGGTTTGAACAAATTCAACAACCTGTTCAACCAATTCTAATTGAAATATGGACATTTTAAAGCCATAATCGTTCGGACCGAACGATAGGATTGGCTGAAGCTGAACCACTTTATTGATTTCTTTCGGAGTTTTTTTAATCTCCACAATATATTTATGGCTATACTATGTTGTTAAGAGGCTTTAAAAAACATTAAAAGCTACATTGTTTACCTGGCTACTTAGTATGGTTTTAAATATTGTAAATTCACAAGTTTGAAGCCTCATAAAAATATAACCTGTCCACTCGGGGCTCCATGACGATTGGTTGGTTGGTTTGGTTTATTTGAACATGCGTCCATGAAACAGTGTAGAATACATATACACACACACACACACATACACACATAAGTAACGGGGAAAAAAAGAAGAAAGAAATGCATATCTACATATAACAAAACAACTACTAATCTCCATCATAAGAACAATAGTGATGGTCAGTGACATGACTGCCATTCAGAATTTGTCTTTTTGCTCTCAAAGTTGTGTGATTTTCTGAAGATGCTGCTTGTTACGACCTCCCTTCAGGTCTAGGAGTTAAAAGGAGGCCAACACAAAACGAAGAATGGTTCAAATCAAAATATATTTAAACAAAACAAAGTAAATCTACACAGGAGGAGGACTGTTAAAACACAAATAACCCACCAAAGGGAATAAATAACATAAAATCACTCCTCTTACTTAAATAACTTAATTTAATTAAAACCAAGGATACTAAAATTATATAAATACAATAAAGTCTGGATAAAATCAGGTGAGGTTAAAACTAGACAAAATAAGACAGAGCTAAAACTGTGGATTCCCACACCTAAAATCACTTTGTCAGTCTAGTTAAAACAACTTTAAACTACTAAAGAGCTCTCAAACACAACCACCCAGGGGACAGCAGAACCCGTCTGCCGCCCCAGAGCGACGGGCTGGAGCCTCCTTTAAGCAGAGCTTGATGAGCAGAGTGGATCCAGCCACGCAGCTCTCCGGCCTGCGTCTCTCTGGAGCGCTGCTGGCTGGAACGAGTGGGAGGAGTCAGCAGGGCACCGGCGCTGTCCAGGTGCGGGACCGTAACACTGCTCAACAGGATACTAAACCTCATCAACCGTTGAGTCTTCTGAACCAGCTGTGTGGAGACCAGGTGAGGTCCTCGCTGATGTCATCTGCCAGGCTGCTCACCCTCTCATGTCCACTATCATCACGTTTTATGTCATGTCCTTGTTGAGGGTGAGGTCACTTTTCTCTCACCATGATATCAGAGTTTATTAACTTTATCTGACCAGGAAAGTCCCGTTGAGATTCAGAATCTCTTTCCAAGGGAGTCCTGGATTACCACCTATAGATCTGTGGGGGGAACCCAGAGGAAACCCCCGCATGCACAGGGAGAAGAGACTCCACACAGAAAAGCTGCAGCTGGGATTCAAACCTGCAACCTTCTTGCTGCGAAGCAACAGCGCTAACAACTGCACCACCATGCAGGTAGTGATGTTTACCAGTGTGGGGCCGTCTGCAAACATTAATGATGTCATCCTCATGGCAGGCCTCTCAGTCATAGTAGGGTGAGAATGGGGCTGACCCCTGTGGGGTACCCCTGTTTTAATAAGGCTGTCCTGACAGACATGCTGTGAATAAACATGCTGGCCCTGATTATATATGGTCATGGGTTCCTCAGGTCTGTAAAAACATGGTCAGACACACACTGGTGCCAGTTCTTTGTCCTTTGACGTTTAGTATTATAAAGCTCAACTTTCCTTGCAGGATCTAAATGGTGTTGGACCACTTACTACACGGGCCTTTCCTGTCAAAGCAAACGAACATCCCAGAGAAGTGACAGCTTGTAATATTGGGTCCACTTTTTAATAAGTCACTCCTCTCCTTCTCCCAGTGTGCACAGACCATTTCATTTGTAATGAAGCCAGGCCTTACACAGTTTAATGGAATGTAGGCGTGTGCAGCAATGGCAGCACAGGAAGTTAAAGGTGGCCTAGTGCTCACAAAGACCTTCAGAGGAGAGTCCACCCAGGGTTTAAAGACAGGTTTACTTCACTGTCTGTCCCAAAGGTAACACAAATATATCACTTACAGGACTCAAGTATGTTACTCACAGAAATACACAGACATATACTTAGTATTAAAAGGAGGAGGAGAGGTATTAAAACAGGGTGCTTGTTCAGCATGGATATTGAAAATGAAATATCATTGTAGACCTGGTTTGTGGAGCTTCATAACCAGGGGTTCATATAGTTCTGTCATTGAGGTACTTAAGAGAGTACCTGGTGCTTGGTGTGAACCTCCTCACCTCTCAGCTGGAGAACGAAGACCAGCGCCCAGCAAGAGGGAGCCACTAAGGCACTGGTTTTCTGTGGTCAGTGGTTCATTTGCCTCCCAAGGGAGCACCTCTCAGTCTGAGACCCGCTTCTCCTCTAGCTGAGCTCAGAGTCAAAGGTCACATCGGCTTTATTACATTCATTTTTGTGTCGTGTTTGTTGTGTGTTAGAGATGTACTGAGATTATAATCGATCTGTGAACGCAGCGCGCTGCTACCGTTATCTGTTTACAGAACGGGAAAACGCGTCTGACCACCGACGGGTTTAAATGACGATGAAGAAACGTAGCGACTCCGGCTCGTCCTGAGGAGAGGAGGTGGACTTTGACAAGAGTGTAGACACCGTCCAGTCAGCAGGAGTATAAATCCTCTAAGAGCCGAACCTTCATCACCTGTCTAAGTGAAGGGAAGAGGAGAGGAGAGGAGGACGCCTCAGTCAGCTTCACCTCAGCCATCAGGATGAATCTAGTCTGAATTAATGTTTGACTTTTCTGTAGAGGATACAAATTAATATTAGATTAATCTGATCTTTAACTTCGGAAAAATACTGGAAAAGCTATTTGATCTACTTTTATACATATTAGCTTCATCACATAGTAAACTACATCACTGAGTTTCACAGGTGGAGGTTTGAGCAGGAAAGGAGAGGAATGAAGATTAGCAGCAACAAGACAGAGTCCATGTGAGTGAATGAGAGGGACCCAGGTGGAGCGGTGAGGTCACAGGGGTCAGAGGTCAAGAAGGTGGAGGTTAGGTACTCAGGTTCAACAGTCCAGAGTGATGGAGAGAGTGGAACAGAGGTGAAGAAACATGTAAACTCATGGTTGATGCTTTGAACATGTTAGAGGGTTAAGTCATGTTGAAAGGAACTAAAGTCTAAAAAAAAGAATAGAGTATTTCAGTAAAGGGTGTGAAATTATGGAACAAGCTTAATTTGGAAATTAAAGAATCAAAGTCACTTAATGTTTTTAAAAGATGCTTTAAATCAAACGTATTGCAGAATTATGAAGTTGTAAATGAAGTCAGTGTCTGTGAATTTTGAAAATAGGAATATGAATGTGATAAAAATGAATGTTTGTAAAAAATTTGAATAAATCAATAATTTTCTTTTGTAAATGGGGCAGAATATGATATGTTCTTCCTTCTGCCCCTTTTCATTCGTCTTGTATTATTATTGTGTTTGTTCCTTTTAAATGACCCTTTTGAATGAAGTAAAGAAATAAATACAGTTCTGGTTTGATTTCCAAGTTTGAAAAAGGAAAATCTCCTAGATGTTCTTTGTGAGTTCTGTTTGTTTGAGTCAGCTCCTTCATATTTCTGTGGTCGTCAAAGGGACACTTAAAAACGCTTCAACGTGAAGTAAGCAGGCCTAATCAGCTAAATGCTACCGTTTACTTCTTAATTGTGTCGTGCATCAACTCTAAAATAAAACCTAAAGTCCTAAAACACTGAAACAAATGAAACCAGGCTCATTATTGTATAAATTATAAATGTTTATTGTCAATAAAAAACATTCAAGGTTTTGATTTAATCAGGTTGAAACTGCAGCTCATAAAGGACACAACAGTTTAAAGTAAAACGTCTTGCTTGCTGCAAATTCTTTATTCATTTCACTGGAGAAAACCCATAAAGGCACAAGGAGACTTAAACCCCACATGGAAAACTCCTCCAGGCAGATTTAGAACCACGGTCCTTCTTGTTGTTCACCAGCTGCACTAAATACGACCTGCTTCTGCAACAACTTGTTTATAATACTGTGAGGCGAGGAGGAATCTGGGAAACGTTCCTCTGTTTGACGGGCCAGTCCAGGGCTGATTTAGTCCCAGTCCACCTCTGAGAAGGCCCACATCTCCACCCACCTAGACACCATGTATTGTTGCATTAGACTAAATACTAGGGTACTGAATTGAACTTCACTGAAAGTATATTTTTCTACATCATTTTAAATAACATAATCAGATTTAAGGCTGCATGGTGGCGCAGTTGGTTAGCACTGTTGCCTCGCAGCAAGGAGGTCATGGGTTCGCGTCCCGGCTCTGCAGCCTCTCTGCGTGGAGTTTGCATGTTCTCCCCGTGCATGCGTGGGTTTCCTCCGGGTACTCCGGTTTCCTCCCACAGTCCAAAGACATGACTGTCAGGCTAATTGGGCTGGTAAATTGTCCCTAGGTGTGAGTGGGTGTGTGGTTGTTTGTCTCGTTCGTCTCTGTGTGGCCCTGCGATGGACTGGCGACCCGTCCAGGGTGTCCCCCGCCTCTCGCCCCTTGACCGCTGGAGATAGGCACCAGCTGCCCCGCGACCCTCTGTGGAGGATTAAGCGGCTACAGAAAATGGATGGATGGATGGATAATCAGATTTATGCATTTCACAGAAAATATTTCTGGAACAATAAATGAGTCAAGTTCAATCATTTTCATTAAATTCATCCAGCTGATGTGTACAGGAGGAGAGCACGCACCGCTCTGACAGGAAGGAGGAGCTTTTACCAGGGGAAGTAAGAACAACTACATTTATATACGAGTGCAGGAGGAATCAATGGATTATTTAATAGAATTCTGAATTACTTTCAAACCGATACGATACTTGAATCTGAGTACTTGCCGATACCGAGTACCAATAACGATACTTCTACCGCACAAAAACATGCAACGAACTGGAAGACAGGTTCTATTTTCTTCTATTTTCAGTTAACTTGAACAAGCAGGTATCGGTATTAGCCCAATACCAATACTGGTATTGGTTCCTGGTATCGTTAACTTTAAAGAGTACATGGTATCGGGCTCGATATCGATGCATCCCTAACTAATATATCTGAAACCAGCAGCCCAAAAATGAAACAAATAGAGGTTTAAATCTGAAATCCTTCAGTAAAAATGAGCAATATGTTACTACAACCATGTCCTCTTTTTAAAACTATACTTCCCTTACCAGAGCTGAGAAGATGAGAGGTTGATTTGAACATTTCATTTTTCCACAGTCACACAAGAATGTGTTAAAGTCTCTGACCACCTCCCTGCTCTGAATCAGGGGCAGCCAAGCATCCATCCATGGCGGTGACTCCAGTCATGATATTTTATAAGATCTTGGTCATTGAGAAGCAAAATGTCCCGTCACCAGCACTAACAGACTTCTTACAGGGGTCACGGGAGCGGGTTCTCTGTCTGAACCCTCCCTTCCTTTTCACTGAATTGTGTCAGTGAAAAACTCATTAAGCAGCAACACTAAAGAGCTCAGACTGTATCCTGTCCTCTAGGTTCAGGATCAAGCTTTAACAGTTTCTATTTGCAGGTGTTAGATATTGTTTAGGCTTCCTGGCTCTCCTCTCCCTCTTCTCTTCTCTCACTGAAAACATGACAGACTGTCACCAGCCACTGATCTGCAAATGTGTGCAACTCTAGTAGGGTTGATGTCATAAAGAGTGAGTTAGCTGAATGGTTGAAGAAATCGGCAGACTGCAGACACATGGGAGAGTTTTACCATGAAAACCATTCCAGATGTGGCTTTAATGCTAATCTGAGGCCCTGTCAGGTGACTCTGTGGTGGAGCACATCTCAGTGGGCAGAGCGTGACACCAGCACTTTTCATGGGTGAAAACTAAATTCTGTGTGCTGCTCAGCAGGCAGGAAGAGAGTGACAGAAAACACAGTGCTGACGCTCCCAGTACTCCAACAATGCAGCCACTGAAAGGCTGCTCGTTTATGGAGACCAACACTAAAAGCTCAGCCAATGGTGACACTCATGCCTGGTGAGATTCTTGTAACCGAGAAAATGGTTGCAATGGAAAATGTTGCTGACATCAGCTGTTAGACATCTCCAGATTTTTAGTTTTTCTCAGTGAAACATTTCCTCAATCTTTTTTTTTTAATTAGCAAAAATCACCAGATTTTATTGTAGTTTTGGTCTGCAGCCACTTCAAATGATTTATAAAGGAAAAAGGACACTTGTATGAATGAATAATAGCGCTTTCTACAGTTGACATCACAACCATAGATATCACTAGATGCCCTATGTGGGACTCTACGGCGTCCCTACACGGCGGCCATCTTGCTTCGTACAGCTGACGTTCTGCTGGCAGCAGATGGAAGGTGAGCATCATCTTTACTAAAAACACTCAAAACTCAATTAAAAATGAACGGATTTACAAACGGGTTACTTTCTCACAAACCTTATGTATAGACTTGAGATTTGATACTTTTACAATTTATGATTTTCCCGACCATTATCATTATATTTTGATATATATTCACATCTGACGTTTATAAAAATGCAAACCGTTTGAAAATCGGTTAAAAATTGAGCAAGTTAGAGGTATTTATTAGTACATGCTCCATTGACACCAATGTAAGAAAGGGGGCAGCTGTACAAACTAAGATGGCCGCCGGCGTAGGGACGTCAGGCTCCATTGACGAACAATGCGGGTGAGATATCTAGTGATATATATATCTATGAATTTAAAGCCATGATGATGCGTTCACATAGCTTTAAAACGTAAAAACGGACTGCGGACAGGGCGCTACCTGATGAGATTTTAGAGAACAAACGAACACAACCTTGTGAACGAATGACTTTCAGTTTCACAATGAACCAACGTTTAAATTCTCATGGTTTGCTAGCTAACATCGCGACTGTGTCTGTGTGTTTGGCAGCGGACCAGCTGCATCTCAACCTGCACGAGACTTTTTTATTGAGCACGAGACGATTCCGTTGTAGCGCAAAAAAAACAGTTGAAGCCACTTCGCCGGAGCAGGAGGATAAAAGAAACAGCGAGGTAACAGTTGTCTATTTGATTAAATTTAACTTTAAAAACTTTTGTTTTCTGTTGGTTTGCTTTTAAATGTAAGCTTTTGAGGAATTCCAGAATATGAATTGATGAATTCACGGTTTTAGTCATTTAGTTTACGTGTGGGCATCGAAGATTAGTTTAGCTTTTAAAAACGTTCGAGATTTTTCAGTCAAATGTTCTTTTGAATATCCAATAAAATGAGGAAATTGTATTTTGGTATAAATTCAGCAGGTTATAGGTCAATTTAGGATTAATGCTGTACAAAAAATAGCAAACATCCCCCCCCCCCTCCAATTTATTTTTCGTTTATATTAATTTGGCAAATGTGGTAACGTTTCACTAGTTATTTAATCAGCTCCTGTATTAAAATGACCAAAGTTCGACTCCAAACCAGTAATGTCATTTTACACTAACAGCATCTTTTGAAATGGATTTGTGATTTCTTAGGTTTGAATTTGAGCTTTTGAACGTTCAGTAAGTACCGTTTTCAACATTTTTCATTGTAAAACTTGCTTTAAAAACGCTTTTGCCATAAATTCAAATGCTCTAGGTTCGTCATACTTTTAAATATTCTCCTATGTGCTGTAGAGTTGTAAAGCCCAGGGGTGCCCAGTTCTGTTCCTTGAGGGCCAGTATCCTGCTTGTTTCTAAGTTTTTGTGCTTCAGCACACCTGATTTTAGTCAGTGGATGATTAAAGGCCTTAAGCAGAACAGGTAAGTCAACCACTGAACCAGGTGTGTTGGAGCAGGGAAAACACTAAAACATGGACAGTTGGACACCAGTCCTTGAGGACCAGGATAAGGCTTTTTTTGCGCATGTATAAATATAAAAAATAAATTGTGTGTGGGTGTGTAGTAGCCTTATCAATTTTCTGAACCTACTCATTTAAATGCCAACTCAATTTATTTGTTTTTTTGTTTCAGAATGTCTCTCAGCAAAGTTTTGACCACCAAGACTGGTCCTCAGACCAAGCTGCCCCCCCTCACACTGCATGTGGTCAGGCCCCATGTTGTCCAGTGGGATTTCAGTGACGATGGGGCAAAACCCAGGATGGTTAAAAGAAACAAAGTCATAGCAGATACTGATGGACTTTCTGTTGCAAAAATAACCGGCGTCTATGAAGAATTTTCAAAAAAAGTCAACATTGACCAGACATATATTGTCAGAAATGATAACTTAAGAGGAGATGCCACACCATACATGATGAACGTTAACAGAGAAACAATGTTTTTTCGCTGCAAGGCGCTAAATGTGCCTGATCACCTTCACTGTGAGGCGGAGAACCAACTCAGACCAACATCAAAGGTCTGCAAAGTTGGAAAATCTACAATGGAGACGGGGATGGTGTCCCTCAGTGGACAAGTGGTTGATGAGCTTCGCTTTCAGCTAACTTTTATGGGTTAGCCCCTGATTCCTGGACCAGGTACCTGGTCCAGGCCATCAACAGCAGGAACAATGAAGATGGCTGGAAAATAATCAGGGCTGCAGCTCTAAGACCAGGATTGCCTTCCCCCTTTCTTTTTTCTCTGTCTCTCTCATTTTCTCCGTCTCTTTCTCTCACACTCACACATCTGATTCTACCTTTCAGTACAAACAATCCAGTTTTTTAATTCATTCGCTCTGTCTCTTTCTACCTCTCGTTTCCCCTCTCTACTTCTCAACAATTAAAATTTTCTATTTTTTTACTCAAGTATGAAATTCTAAGTATTATTTATTCTCTCTCAACAATCCAAATGTTCTATTTTTTTTATTGAAGTATGAAATTCTAATTTATTCCAGTATGAAATTAAAATGTGTTGTGCATTTCTACATATGTTTTCATATTAAAATGTTCAATATGTTCAATGAATATTCAAATAAAAAAGTTAAATCCTATAATAAATTGTATTTGTTCATAAATTTATTCCAGTATGAATTTAACATGTTATGCATTTCTGCATCTTTGAAATTTTAAAATGGTTTATATATTTCCAGTATTGAATTGTATTTGTTCATACATTTCAGTATTAAAATATATTTGTTACATTAAATGAAAATATTTGCTATTGATGACAAACCTGTTGTTTATGTGTATTTGTTTACCTGTCTTTAAAGGTAAGTCTCTGTTGTAGACAAAGATTAATGACTGCTGTCTTCTGAAAACAGACTATACTTTTTTGTGGTTTGAATAAGTTTGCTCATTTAAATTTAGCATAATATTCAGGAGACTTGTGCCTTTGACAACCCTGAGCATTCTGTACGAGAGTGTCTTCAGTCAGAGGCTTCAGATCTGCTGTGACAAAGTCCTTCCTGACCATAGAATCATAGTTAATGAATCTTCAAAGAAATCATGAACGAGTAAAGGAAAAAATATATAATTTTCCTCGATCCTTTTGATGGATTACTAAATAAATTACCGGTATTTAGTAATGCATTATTATAATGCATTTAATCCATTACGTGTTTAGTTTTGGAACACTACTGTCCCATTTATCTGGGGATTTCTGTCTGTGTGGTACAGTCGTTTGGACCTGGATGTGACGTCCTAATCAGGTGTTCTTCCGGAGCTTTGATTGGTTCAGGTAAGTGTGTGTTTTAGCGGTTCTGAAAAAAATAAATGTTTTATCAAATGTATTAAAGGTTTAGCATTGAACGTTATCAGTAGTGTGGAATTACACTTGACTTTTGTCAACGTTCTAAACACTTAAAACAGGTTTTAGTTCTGGTCCTGGTACAGGGTTTAGACAGGAAACCTAGAACAGGGTATCTGCAGGTTTGAGGACGCCAAATTTGAGACTTTTTAAGACCTGTTTTAAGGCCAATTTGACCAAACTTAAGACCTCATTCACGGAATGGGAAAGGGGATGTGACCACCTTACAAAGCATTATATCTTATGGAAGTGTATTGCATTTACCTGAAAATAATAATAATAAAAAAGCTTTTTTTCTGAATTAATGAGATAACAGCCTTAAAGCAGCACTCTGGAGGATTTCATCAAGAAAGCAGTTTTTGAATCTAGCGTCCAAAGGCTCAGTGCACGCGGCGCATATACGTTGCGGGCATGAACTGTGTCGCTCAATGTGTAGGGTTTAATCACTCACAGTTCATAATCTTATTCCAACACTACGAGGGTCTGATGAGCCCTCTCTGTCCCTGCTGCTTCTGATATTAGCTCTGTTAGCAGAGAGCTGCTGCTGGACTCTGAAGCTGAACTTGACTCGGCCCTGGATGAACTTTCTGACCAAAATAAACGCATAACCCTGTCAAGCCTTGCCATTCTGTGAGGTGAAAGGTTTACAAATAACAATAAATCCGTCTTTAGCTGGAGAATGGGTAGGTTTTTAGTAGAAATGAGCAGTGAGGCTGAGACACAAACAGAGAAACACACGGAGCGTCCTGTACGACAGCGCCCCCTACCGGTACAGGTTTGGTCGATGCGCGTGCATGTTGAGAGAATGCAGACATTTGAATTTCATTGGCTGAAAAATGTCGGCGGCAAGAAATAATGGAAAGGGGTCTCTAGGAGGAAGGAGGGTCTTCATCAGAATGACAGATGTTGTGGAACTCAACCCATAGATCATAGTTTAGACCTGAAATATCATTTAAAACATTTAGAAAACTTTGAGACAGAGAAAAATGCTCCAGAGAGCCGCTTTAAGTGACTTAGACCCTTCTAGACCCTTGTGGTCTGGTGTACTGCTGAGTTTCAGACCTTCGTAACCCAGAAATCATAGGAGCCCTAGAAATTTAAGACCATTGGACACTGAATTTAAGGATTATTTATCATTTTTAATAATATTTAAGGCCTTAATTTTAGAAAAGCAAATTTACTACCTTTTAAGGCTTTTTAAGGACCTGCGGATACCCTGTAGAACTGAATTTACTACCTTTTTTACTACCTCAACAACATTTTTTACTACTAACACATCAAGCAGTTGCCCTTTTTTGGGGGGTGGGTAGTGGGTGGGGCGGCACTGACCCATGCAACACTTCAGGGTTCTTGCAGGTTTCAGTAGGCCTACGTTAAATTTTAGACCTTTTGAGACTGCTATGTAGTAAATCTTAGACCACCAAACGCATAAATAGAAAGCTAAATAATCCCAAAAATTAATTAAATAAAATGAATGAAAAATAAAATAAACAAATTTTTAAAAAATTGTAAGAAATTGTAATTGTAAGAAAAAGTGTAGCAGGAGAGAGTAAAGAACTGTTGTCTCGTGGTAGAGCAACTGCGTTTCATATTGGAGTACTGGGTTACGCGGTTCTTTAGCTTTTTTTCACAGGTTTAAGCAATCTTTTCAGCTAAATTACTCCTTTTCTGCTATTTTCTACAATGACATTTCAACAAATTTATTCAAGTTTAAAGTGCCCATGTCATAGTTTTCCATGTTTTCTGACTTGTTTATCATGTTGCAACGTTGAGTTCTCACCTTAAACCTGCCAGAAAGAGCAACAACCGGCGTCCATCTGTCTCCTAGTCCAGCCAGTGAGAAGCTCTTCCAGATTTCAGACCCAGGTTTCAAACCGTTTTTTTCACTCCAGCCCGCTATGAGGTCATAGTGATCCGGTGTAGGTACCACATCTGCTCGGGCTGCCAGTTCGTCTCGGGGCCTGTGCCTGCCGATTACGTGGCACTAGCTGATTGGCTGAACGTACGATGAACTGGAGTGACGTTACCACGTTCGTAAAAATTACGTTATCACATTAACGCTGAAGCTTTTGATTGGTCGCGATTGTAGTCCTTAACTGGAGTAAGGACTACAAGTTATTTTTGAACAAATCTTTAGGTTTATTTACACCAGAACTAACGAAATATACAGAATAATCTACATTTATACAAACAACCAGGCCTGCTAAATATGTAAACACAAGGAACACATTCACATATAAAAACCGTTGTGCTTATTTGGCACAGTCTGATGTTGGTTTGATGTAGTTTCACACTCTTTACTAAAAAAGGGCAATATCGTGTTTTTATTAACAGATTAGTTATAAAGAAAACATTAGGCGATAAGAAACGTAATTATGAACAAACCTGCTAAACTCTTTCCAAAACGTGTGGAAGAACAGCATCGACAGAGATTTACAATGTATTTTGTCCGAGTGGCTTTGCCGTAGTGTGACGTCGTCGGTAGGAGAAGGACGCCGAGCCGATCTGGCAGCCCGAGCAGATCGGGTACCTACACCGGACTTGCTTATATGGTCAATTCTCCGCCCACATGCACGTTCACGACACCTGGAGCGAGGAGAACGCCAGTGCTGCTGCCGCCATTGCCCATAGACCGTGTAGTGTTTAGTTTCAGTTTCGTTTCTCTTTCACGCGACGGCACTGCCCCCTACTGGGCACTGCCCCCTACTGGACACTGCCCCCTACTGGACACTGCCCCCTACTGGACACTGCCCCCTACTGGGCACTGCCCCCTACTGGGCACTGCCCCCTACTGGGCACTGCCCCCTACTGGACACTGCCCCCTACTGGGCACTGCCCCCTGCTGGGCACTGCCCCCTACTGCAGCAGAAGTGTCAGGCTGCCAAATAAGGAGAAACCCAGCAGAACCGGAAGGCGGCGCTTTCTTCTGATCTCTGAGTTGCTCCTTAGGAAATAATTACAGCGTATTTTGAGTTCTAATGGTGCAACGCTGATCTAGAGGCATCAAAGATTACACCTGTTTAATATAAAGTGATTTAAATATCGTGTCATGGGCACTTTAACAACTTTAAGCAACATTAAACTTCAACAATTCAAGTTTTTCAGCAATTATTTAAAGTTTAACTAAATGCATACTGATTTAACAGTATTTACACATTTCACCTTAGATTAAGCTATTAATCAGTTTTTTAGCTATTTCCACATGTTTATCCAATCTTTACAGCTGAATTAAAGTTTTTTCAGCAGATTAAAAAGTAAAATTCAACACTTCAAATATTTTTAAATCTAATAATTCTAATTTAATAACTTTAAGCTACATTAAACTAAAACAATTCAAATTTTTCTGCAAATATTTAAAGTTTAGCTTATTTTCAGCTAATTTCAGCTTCATTCAGCTGTCTCATTCGGCATTAAATGCATTCAAACTTTGCATTTTTGCAAGAAATGCAACCTTTTCTAGTTTTCTTTGCTTTAGCCATAAAAACTAGAATTGCACTAATGAAATAAATGAATCAGTCAAATCCAAATGACAGAAGACCACCAGTGAAACCCTGTCTAACCGTTTAGGTAAAGGTCATGCTCATCTGACTTTCACATTTTTTATATTGATAAGGACCATAAATGTGTCTACTGTGTAAATCACAACCAAAATAGTGAGAAGTGTTTTTATTACACCTGGAACCACCATCTTGAAGGCTGCCCGCTGTGAAAATCAAAAGCGAAAACAATGATTGTTTGCCTCAGCACTGTTGCTCATTTTACTTTTAAAACAGGTGCATTTTAGAAAATGTGCTCTTGAACTGAACGTGGCCAGCTCTAATGGAAGCTGTGTCAGTGGCTGCAGCCCTCCAGGGATCTTTGATAAAAAGCCATTATTCTCCTGTGGGCATTACCTGCAACTTTACTAAATATAATGGACTTAACATGAAAATCGAGCAGTTCAGTGTGCTTCACTTGGTTCACTGTGCTTGGATTAGTCCCTAAAGGATGATCAATGCTACGTGAATATTTTAAAGTGCCTATGACTCCATATTTAAATCACTTCATATTAAACAGGTGTAATCTTTGATGCCTCTAGATCAGCGTTGCACCATTAGAACTCAAAATACGCTGTAATTATTTCCTAAGGAGCAACTCAGAGATCAGAAGAAAGCGCCGCCTTCCGGTTCTGCTGGGTTTCTCCTTATTTGGCAGCCTAAAACTTCTGCTGCAGTAGGGGGCAGTGTCCAGTAGGGGGCAGTGTCCAGTAGGGGGCAGTGTCCAGTAGGGGGCAGTGCCCAGTAGGGGGCAGTGCCCAGTAGGGGGCAGTGTCCAGTAGGGGGCAGTGTCCAGTAGGGGGCAGTGTCCAGTAGGGGGCAGTGCCGTCGCGTGAAAGAGAAACGAAACTGAAACTAAACACTACACGGTCTATGGGCAATGGCGGCGGCACTGCCTCGCTCCAGGTGTCGTGAACGTGCATGTGGGCGGAGAATTGACCATATAAGCAAGTCCGGATCACTATGACCTCATAGCGGGCTGGAGGGAAAAAAACTGTTTGAAACCTGGGTCTGAAATCTGGAAGAGCTTCTCACTGGCTGGACTAGGAGACAGATGGACGCCGTTTTTTGCTCTTTCTGGCAGGTTTAAGGTGAGAACTCAACGTTGCAACATGATAGATAAGTCAGAAAACATGGAAACCGATGTCATGGGCACTTTAAACTCCAAACAGGGAGGTGACTACCACAGCCTGCCGTTTTACCGTGTGTGAAGATGTGGGTGGTCATATGCCTTCAAACAGGCTGACATCTCCTCATATAACTCAAACACTTTACTGCAACAGGACTTTATAGATGTTTCTAAGTGGTAAAATGACCCCGCTTGATACTGTAGGTCTACTGTTCCTGAGTGAACTATTTTCTTTACTTGTTCTGGCTGAGCAACACTTTTATTATTATTATATCTCAAATATCACATGATTACAGTGCACATTATGGTTCCAAACTGTAGCTGAATGATTTTAAATATTATATTATATAAATATTGAACCCTAGGGGTTGCAAGCAGCTCCATGTTGTTCTCAAATCAAATCAAACTTTATTTGTATAGCACCTTTCATGCCCCAGCGAGCAACACAAAGTGCTTGACAGATTAAAATGACCCATACAACCCACATTCCCTCCCTTTCCCACACATAGAACAATTATGACACTCTCCCCTCCCAGTCCACAACCCATTCCCAGGCACACATACACCCACACATACACATCAAAACCACAGTAAACACTACGTTGAGCTCAGATGGCTCCAGTAATGAGCAACACGCCATCTAGTGGGCCCTCTGCCTCGTCAGCTGTAGAACCAGGTCAGCAGCCACACACCAACCAAGGGCACCTGGGGATGGAGGGCGGCAACCCCCGCCACTGCCCGGGCCCTACCGGGGAGCGCCCGAGCCGCCACCGCCGACCACCGGTCCCAAGGCAGAGGGCTCCACAGAGGAAACACTGGAGGATTAAAATGCGTAGCACATAAAATAACGAGAACTTATATGAATAGTAAAATGACCAATAAAATGTGAATTAAAAGCTAAATAAATAATAATCAGTTAAAAGCTAATCTAAAAAGGTGGGTCTGGAGTCTATTCTTAAAAACCTGGACGTTCTCTGCGGTCCTGAGGTCCTCTGGCAGTCCGTTCCAGAGGCGAGGACCGTAATAACCAAAAGAAGCTTCGCCGTGGGTGTGTCCTGACTTTAGGGATGACTAGGAGACGGCTGCCAGAGGAGCGCAGTGACTGCGAGGGTTCATATGGAAAAAGCAGTTCAGAAAGATAAGAAGGGCCAAGACCATTAAGACACTTAAAAACCATTAACAGTGTCTTAAAATTGATCCTAAAACATACGGGGAGCCAATGCAGTGATTTTAGAACCGGAGTGATGTGCTCCCGCTTCCTGGTCTTTGTCAGGACACGGGCTGCTGAGTTCTGTAAAAGCTGTAGACCTGAAGTACTCTTCTTGGAAAGACCAGAAAGCAGGGCATTGCAGTAATCGATTCTACTGGTGATAAAAGCATCAGCGTCTCTGTATTGGCCCGAGAGAGAATGGGGCGGACTCTGGCGATGTTTTTGAGATGATAAAAACCTATTTTGGTGACGTTTTTAATGTGAGGGATAAAAGTCAGCTCAGAGTCAAAGATCACGCCCAGATTCTTCACTTTGGAGGAAGGATTAAAACACAGTGATTGTAGTTTGGGTAAAAGTTTCTCTCTCTGGGCCTCAGGACCAATGACTAAAACTTCAGTTTTGCCCTGGTTGAGCTGGAGAAAGTTTTCTGCCATCCAGGATTTAATGTCTGAAATACAGTTAAAAAGAGCATCCATTGGCTGTGTGTCATCAGGAGACACGGAGACGTACAACTGTGTGTCGTCAGCATAACTGTGGAAATTCACCCCGTGTCTCCTGATGACGCTGCCCAGAGGGAGCATATAGAGGTTAAAAAGCACCGGGCCTAAAATGGAACCCTGGGGCACACCACATGTGATGCTATGGACCCTGGAGAAACAGGTGTCCATGCCGACCATAAAAGTCCTGTCTGTGAGACAGGAAGTGACCCATCTATGAACGGCACCAGAGAGGCCGATCTGTTTTAGACGGGTTAAAAGAACAGTGTGGTCTACGGTATCGAAGGCAGCGCTTAGATCCAGCAGAACCAACACTGTCGCCCTCCGAGCATCAGAATTTACTCTAAAATCATTTAAACTCTTCAGAAGGGCCGTCTCGGTGCTGTGGTTCACTCTAAAACCAGACTGACGTTTCTCTAGGACATTATTAGTGTTAATAAAATCGTTGAGTTGGCTCAACACAAGCTTTTCTAAAATGTTGCTTAAAAATGGCGAGTTGGACAGCGGTCGGAAGTTGTTTAAATCATTAAAATCTAAATCGCTCTTCTTCAACAGAGGTCTCACCACTGCCCGTTTAAAAGCAGCAGGAAAGACCCCTGTCTGAAGGGAGCCATTCATCAGAGTTAACATCTCATTTTTAAAATAATCATAGAATTGTTTAAAAAACCTTGTGGGAATCGGGTCCAGAACACATGTGGTCGGCCTCACTGAGGAGGAAACTTTATCAAGACTCTCAGCTCCAACCAGGACAAAGCTGTCCAGTGTGTCCTCAGGTAGACACACATGTTCAGATGTTTCTAAAACCACGTTACATTGGGAGGATAAAATGTTACATCTGATGGCGTCTACCTTCCCCCTGAAGTGGGCTGCAAACTCCTCACAAAGAGTGTCAGACGGGGTTTTCTGGGAAGAATTGGAGTCATTATTTAAAATATTAGCAATTGTGGAAAATAGAGTTTTAGAGTTATTTCTGTTTTCTGAGATGATTCTGGAAAAGTCATTGTTTCTGGAATCTCTAACTGCTTTATTGTATGATTTTAACTGCTCAGTATATATTTGCTTATTTATTGTATTCTTGTTTTTCCTCCATCTCCTCTCTGCCACCCTGCTAGTTCTCTTTAGCTGCTTCAGATTTTCACTTCTCCATGGAGATGGAGGTTTTGACTGTACTTTTTGATGGAGCAAGCAAGTCCAGAGTAGATTTAAGACGACTGTTAAAATCATTGAAAATAAGATCACAGGGGGCAGTTGAGTTAATAGGAGGGATCTTATTAAAAGCTTCCAGAAAACCAGCGGCCACTTCAGGGGTTAGATGGCGTTTCATTACAGTTCTCACAGAGGTCTGAATTCTACTGGTGATGTTAAAAATGTCTCAGTTCATTGGTCTGTTTATATTCTGACCCTTACCTATGATCATAAAGCTTATTCTACACTCACACTGCAGGTCTTAATCCTTAATGTTGATATTTTTGCTGATACTTTGGATGTTAGTCAGGGCAGACAGGTGTGTGTTTGTTATGTTTCTGCAGTTTTGATCAGGGCCGCTCTGTCCGCTGGAGACTTGCTGCTGAACCACACCAGGATGCTGTTGGTCAGGAGCCTATCAGTGATTCTAAAGCCTGGGACCCACACAATACCTGAGCGCCGCTCAGTAGATCGGCCGCGTGTGAGCTGTGGTGACTGGTCTCACACAACGTGGAGCGCTGTTGAACGCAGCTTGTAAAATCACGCGATAGTCACAATATCTTGCGGGAACTGAGAACAGGAAGTATGAAGCTCATCAGTTAGATCAAAACTACTGTTGTGTTTTGTGGGATTATCTTTTAACTCTTCAACAACGGGTCAGTGAGCTGTTTATTGGAAGTCTGTTTCTAAAATCTCTATTCCACAATGAAACGCTCCTCCTCCATGTACTGGTGGTTGTTTATATTTGCCGTACTAGTAGCGGTTCAGCGTATTGTCGTAATTTCTGCATCATAAAGTCCTCCAGAATGTCGTGACACACACGCGCCAGTTTAAAAAAAAGAACCGTCACCAATCTTTAGCGCCACGGCGGAGACCCGCGGATCTGGGACGCGGCGTGGTGGACCTAGGGGGACTACTTTATCTCATTACAATGTTTCTTTTCAAATTCACGGCTCGCGCGCTACACGGAGCGGCGCTTACTCCTTGTGTGGGACCCAGGCTTTAGACACCAGCAGATGTGTCAGGTTGAGCTCTCAGGAAGCAGCTGTTGTTGTGTCTTCCTGATCAGACACTTTGTTTCTATGTCCATGTGAGCTCCTCTGATACACACACACTCAGAACTTAAAGTACAGAATTGTACCTTTGAATTATAAGGAGAGGGTAGAAAACCTGTTCAGGTCCAATAAATCTGGGCCGGCTTGGGAGGGGGTCAAATCCTTCATGGGGGTGCTCCTTCCTGGTTTTAAATAGTCAAATGACTGAAACACCTTTTACAATCGTTTTAATGTCCATGATTTTACTGAGGAGCTTTCAGGTTGTGCCTTCTGAGGTCACAGTGCACGTTGATGCTGGTGTGGTTGTTAATCTCTTTCAGAAGACCAAAGAGAGGAAGAGCCCAGGTCCCGATGGACCTAAAGAACTGTGCCCTGCAGCTGGCAGACATATTCTGTTTCCTTTTCAACACGTCTCTCCAGATGTCTCAGGTCCCTCGGCTTTGGAAAGACTCGGTTTTTGTTCCTGTCCTCAAAGGTAAAACTGTTCAGTCATTAAATGACTTCAGGCCTGTTGCCCTGACCTCACTAGTGATGAAGTCTTTTGAGAACATAGTGAGAACAGAGTGCAGAGTTAACGATCATTTAGACCCACTCCAGTTTACGTATAGGTCAGCTAGGGGGGGTGGAGGATGAGACAGGAACTCTTAACTATGATTTTAAGGCATCTAGAGAGAACTAAAACTTTTGCACGACTGCTTTTAATTGACTTTTCATCTGCTTTTAACTGTATTCAACCCATGTTTTAGCTGAGAAATGAGGTTTTTATGGTTTTGACTCTGGCCTCATGTCAGAATCAGAAGCTTTGTTTGTCATTGAACCAGTGTGCTGGTACAGTGAGAAGCGTTCAGTTCAACCTGACCGAGAGTAGACACACAGAACATGTAGAACACATTACAGGAACAGGTAGACCGCGGATGCCGCCTGGGGGTACACCCTTTTGATGCAGAGGAGGGTAGATGGTAAAACAAGAGGGAAGTTGCGTAAGGATAAAAAAACATGTTTTAAAGTTTGCAGACGACTCCGTCATCCTGTCCCTCCTCAGCAGTGACGGTCCGGAGTCACAAACCCAAGAAGCACCAGACCAGTTGGGCTCTGAGCTCAGTTTAACAGCCTTGTTTCTCAATATGAGCAGAATGACACTTATAGGTAAATCAACTAATATTAGCCAAAGCATTTAAAGACCTGTGAACAAGTTACTAAAGTTTAGTCACAAAACTAGAAGAACAGTGTTAAATTAAAACATCAGATCTGTTTCTGATCAAGTTTAACTCCAGGTTTCAACCTGTGGTGTTTGATAAAGTTACCAATAAGAATTCAGCTATTTTAACACTAAAACACATTGATCTGTCAGGACCTCAGCAGAGGTTTGTCTCTTTAACTGTTTTCAGAGGCTCACCCTGTTTTAATAATAATGAGTTCATTTTATTATCCATATTACAGCATGCATCAGGTCTCTGGTTAGTAAAACTACTTTTGGAGTATTTAAACATTAACATGGAGGAAGACTAACTTCCGATGAAGTCATTGACAGATAACATTTGTTTTTAGTCTTGATATTGTTTATAGGCCCAATTTTATGCCACAGCTGTTGTCAGTTACACGGAGAAACACAGTTGAGTGACGCGCGCTCACACGGCGAACAATCAGTTTATTATGATGACGACAGATATGAGCACAGCTGTAACTCACCGGTTGGACAGGTGATCAGAAAATCAGGAAACGCTCATAGATGGTCAGTCCGTCCATGGCTGACAGAGCGTGGACGCTTTTCTGCGTGAACTCTACCAAGTAGGGATATCGGTGCATCCCTACTACCAAGGACGGCGTTGCGCAACTGGTTCTGCGCCCAGCCGCTCCCCTCCAAGCTGAACCAAGCTCTGAACCAGGTCCAGTTTAAGGGAGGGTACGTGCCAGGTGCGCAAGCTTATCGCGGCCCGCTGTAGCTCCTCGGGCGAATTTGAGCATCTCCACGCGCGCCCTTCTCCTGACCGGTGAGCAGGTCCCGGATTCGCACGTTGTCTGGACAAAACCGGATCTGGGTCCGAATATGGACCGAAGTTCGACATTTGGTGATGCCTGCCCTAGACCGTGGTCCCTACCACAGCTCCAGAAATACCGTAGATTCTGCTGCAGCAGACACACGCCACACAGTGAAACCATCTTTCATTAAAAAGTGGCGCAACTGATGTGTGTGAGCTTATTTGGGCCCTCTGTTTTTTACCAGATCATATTTATTTATAAAAAGTGCATTTAAACACAGCGTGTGAGCTGACCAAAGTGCTGCACATCACAAAATGCAACTTATGAGATTATTACACTTCATGCCGTGCCACCAGTTAACCCTTTGCGTGCCACCTGTGGCGCGAGTGCCCAGGGTTGTCGACCTCTGAAGTAAAGTCTTAAAGGAGATCTAAAGCACAAATGAAGGATTCTTTTTTTATTACAACACAGCAGTGTGATCTTGTACAGTTGTTTTACCGTGTCTTGTTTTTGTCCAAATTCAGCAAAATCCTGTCTACATCAGTCTGATGCTGTAGCGCCCCCCCCCCCCCTCGTTTAACCACAACAGCTCTGATCCTCTGAAGCATGAATGTCCAGTCTCTGGGGTGTCCTGATGTTTGGCACTGGGGTGTTGGCAGCAAGACCTTTAGGATTGTGGGCCTTGTCCTTTAGTGGATTGGACTTGGTCTGTTGTGTCCCACAGATGAGTGATTGAACTGGGACTGGGGGAATTTAAAGTCTACGTCACTGTTTTGTTTTGTTTCTAAACCCAAAGGAGTTTTGTTGAGGGATATTTGGTGGTGAGACTGGGCATGTTTTCTCTGCTGGGAGAGGGAGCTGTTTCTGGGGTGTGTTGGTCACAGCTGAATGGTCACAAACATCTTGATCTTTCATCACTACTTCCTTTAACCTCACTGGAAAGCATTAAGGCAAAAAGTCAGGAGATATTTATGAAGACTTCAGGAATGAAACACACACAGTTACAATAAGCTGTGTTTGTTTTATTCTAACTTCATTAACTTGGATAAGCTTCATTCGTTACCAGTCAAAGCTTTTTTAAATTTGAATCCAAGTTAGTTTTTCAGTGAAGTCACTTGCATCAGATCTTTTAGGTTTAGAATTACATGCTTTGAGCTACAGACCACTGTTGACTTCATGTATTTAAAATGACAAGAAAAACAAATGAACTGAGTTCCTATAGCATGTGGTTTGTGCTTGTTTTATCAAATTGTTGAACTTCTCTTCTTTTCTGCTATTCCAGCAGTTTGAAAACTAAAATCTTAACTGACATGTCTGATTTGATACAACTGAAAACTTTAAGTTTTTGTAATATTTTTTAATGAGTTAATAAACAATTTAAATGTAATTTAAAAAAAATGGTAAAAAGTAGCAAGTAATTGACCATTTTAAGACGTAAAGGGACTGGAGGCAAGAAAAAAAAAGTATGTTGAGTTTTTTAGGTTAATGGGTGATGAAGTGTTTTAAAGTAAAGGAATGAGCCCACCCCTGTATCGTTCCATTATCTTGAGCAGTGTTTAGTAAATAAGCTGCAAGTCAGGCCCAAATCTCTCGCGCTGTCCCACAGCATCTCATGGTTCATGGTAGGTGGCAGTGGTGCATCGTAGCGTGGTAGGTGACAGTGATGCATCGTAGCGTGGTAGGTGACAGTGATGCATCGTAGCGTGGTAGGTGGCAGTGATGCATCGTAGCGTGGTAGGTGGCAGTGGTGCATCGTAGCGTGGTAGGTGACAGTGGTGCATCGTAGCGTGGTAGGTGGCAGTGGTGCATCGTAGCGTGGTAGGTG
>SSNR01000196.1:1082958-1105014 GCA_006937965.1 Callopanchax toddi
GGGGGGGGGGGGGGGGGGGGGGGGGGGGGGGGGGGGGGAGCTGCAGCGCACCACTTGGAGATGTGACTGCTGCTGTCCATGGTTCTGATTCTGCAGTCTGTCCATCAGTTAAAGCATCTTTTCTACCTGTAAAAGTTTAGATTTTCATTCCCACCTTGCTGCAGAAAAGAAGCTCGTAGAGGGAAGGGAGCATGAGGGCGCTACTCATCCAGAGTCTGGGTGGTCAGCGCGCATGGAGTAAGGATGCACTGCACTCCACTGCATGGAGGAGATTGTCAGGACGCATGAACACAGTGCGCTGTAAAACATTTAAAAAGCATGCAAAATTTACACAAAACAATCCGCGAAACTACAAGGCTGCAGAAGGTGAGCTGTAAAAGAGCCAGGAAAAAAAGTCCAAATTCCAAAGCACTGATTAACCCTGTAACACAGGACAGCTCCTCCACTTTTTGCTTTTTTTTTTAACATTTTGAAATGAACATTTGTTTGGCCATTTCTAAAATGCTTTGGTTGACACTACAAGTCACAGCAGCATACGCACAGTTACCGCTTGTTTGGAGAGTTCTGAAATTATTCCAAATAGCCAATGGCTGCAAGACTTGCAAATGATGTCATAATTAACTGAAATCACCACAACACATTCATGCTGTTGATGTCACATTTATTCTACTTCATTTCATGATGACTTCAATGACACCCCTCAAAATTAAAACAGATGTATATATCATTTGGTTGAGGAAGCCATTTGATTGGGTGGGCCCTGGTACGCCCACCCATAGCCACGCCCCTGGTATCAAATCTTCTATTTTGGACATGATCCTACATATTTTAGAAAGCAGTCTGGGAGAGTTGGGGTCAAGGAATTCTGATACACTTGATGGTGTTTGTAATTCTGCTTTATTAGGTTTAAATTTATGGTTTATTATATATTTAATTTGTTGATATTCTAAAAATTTATTCTCATCAATCTCATTTTTTGAGACTATCCTGTTAAATAGGATGAAATCAGTTCCGTCAAAGAAATGTTCCAGGTATACGATTCCTTTCCTCCTCCAGTCTGAGAAGTTGATCATATTGTTGTTTTGTAGGATGTCAGGATTGTTCCAGATGGGTGTACGCCTGCATGGAATCAGAGAAGACTCAGTCATTTTCAGATACTCCCACCATGCTGCCAGAGAAGAGCTGATGTTAATGCTTTTAAAGCATGCTTCGCCTCGCCTCGCTTCGCTTCGCCCTCCTCTGCTTATTTGGGTCCGGGTCGCGGGGGCAGCAACCCAAGTATGGCGTCCCAGGCCGTCCTGTCCCAGGCCGTCCTCTCCCTGGCCAGGTCCTCAGCTGGGACGCCCAGGTGTTTCCTGGCAAACCTGAAGATGTATTTCCTCCAGCGTGTCCTGGGTCGACCCGGGGGCCTCCTGCCGGTGTAGGTACCCGATCTGATCGGGGTCCTTCTCCTACCGACGACGTCACACTACGGCAAAGCCACTCGGACAAAATACATTGTAAATCTCTGTCGATGCTGTTCTTCCACACGTTTTGGAAAGAGTTTAGCAGGTTTGTTCATAAATACATGTTTCGTACCGCCTAATGTTTTCTTTATAACTGTAATTTGTTAATAAAAACACGATATTGCCCTTTTTTAGTAAAGAGTGTGAAACTACATCAAACCAACATCAGACTGTGCCAAATAAGCACAACGGTTTTTATATGTGAATGTGTTCCTTGTGTTTACATATTTAGCAGGCCTGGTTGTATAAATGTAGGATTCTTCTGTATATTTCGTTAGTTCTGGTGTAAATAAACCTAAAGGTTTGTTCAAAAATAAGTTGTAGTCCTTACTCCAGTTAAGGACCACATTGTGACCAATCAAAAGCTTCAGCGTTAACGTGCATACGTAACATTTACGAACGTGGTGACGTCACTTACGTTAGTCATACGTTCAGCCAATCAGCTTGTGTTACGTAATCGGCAGGAGCAGGCCCCGAGCCGAACTGGCAGCCCGAGCAGACGTGGTTCCTACACTGGCAGGACCTCCTGAGGGAGGCGTCCAGGAGGCATCCTGACCAGATGCCCAAACCACCTCAACCGGCTTTTAAAGCATGCATGTTGTTTAATGTTTGAGCTAATAAATGGTACTCTGAAGTCTCTATATTATTACATAGTGTCTGTTCTACGTCTATCCAGGACTCATCTAGTGGGTTCTGCTTGAAACATCTATTGTAGCCTGTTGGCTAAGAAGTAATGATAGAAGTTGGGTAGATCTAGTCCTCCTCTATCCTCCTCTTTTTAAGTCAAAGGAACAATCCTTTTTGCAGCTATCTTAAGTTTTACAGTAACTGTTAAGTTAGATATTAAACGTCACCTGAGTGAGAGTCAGCTGAGACGTTTCCCATGACGGTGGTCTCAGGATGAGCCTAAAGCCAGCGTGACTCAGGTCACCAGGAGCTACGAGGTTCAAAGACACGGGGAGAAGAACTCCCTGAATGTCTGAGACTGGACTTTGAGAAGGAGTCTTGATCCCCTAAGAAGCTGTCCTCTGGATAAGTATTCACCTGGCTATGCAACTCTGGTGCTAGATTTGTTAATTATTCATAAACAATTATTGAATCATTAGTGATAATTCATAAACTGAGCCTGATTTTTCTAAAAGTCAATTCCAAGCTTAAACATGTTTCTTCAGAAACTCTCAGTTAAATCCTTAATCATCACCTTAGCTCTGATTCATGTATTTTGTGTTATTTCATAATAATTATTAGTAGTAATGTATATAAAATAGTGATACATTGATTTGTATAAAGCAAACTTTGCCTCTGTCTCATGTTTTTCTCTCCCAGGAACCCCAAAAGAATCTGAACTCACATTCTGGAGAACACAAACACAATCGTACTCATATCTTGTCTGAATGTTTATAATTTGTTAGATAAGACTCTGAAACCTGGATTGCTGCAGGATCATATCTCCAACTCTAATGTTGCTCTGCTCCACATGAAGCAGACAGAGATTTGAAGAGGAGTGGGAAAGCAAAGGAGGCCGTCTTCAGTCGGAGGTGTCTTTATGTCCACTGCAACGCAGACCGCTACAGAACATGACACTAAATGACCAACAGTGACTTTAAAGAGACTTGATGAGTTACTGAACCATTTTTCTCTATGTGACTGATAAAGTATTGTTGGTTAATATCATTGGTCTTTGCACATACAAGATGCATTCTTCATGAAACCTGCAGAAATAGTCAAAAAGAAGAGAGAAATGTAAGTGACAGTGTTGAGACTGAGATGTGTTGAAGCCACAGAGTCACAGAGAGCAGAGAGCTGGACTGCAGTCAGCCTTGGGTTATTATCATGGAGCTGTGGCCTTGGTTCCAGCATCTCATTCAGTCCCATCGCTTCACAAAAGCAAGACTACAAAGTGACTCCATGGCGATCATAAAGCCACACCGATGGGTGATGTGTAGGTGGTACAGCACTAATTCTCTCAGTGTTCCTCCTCATGCATCACCTTCTAATGTGTCTCAGAGGATCTATAGACAGGCATACATGAAATTAAAATCAACAGGATTCAACTGAATACCTTAACACCTTGTGGTGAGTGAACTGACCCATCAGATGCTCATCCCACCTCCAGACTCTGGATGGTACAGCAGTGTTTTACTGTAGTTGGCAGCAGGGCCGTTTGGTTGCCCTGAGTGCAAATGCTTTGTGTTGCCGCCCTAAATGAACAAAAAAGAGTTGTTAGACTTGTTTTGATGGTGTGTTCACTCATATATATATATATATATATATATATATATATATATATATATATATATATATATATATATATATATATATATATATATATATATGCCACGTTTGTAACTTCTGAGTCTCTGGTCCGGTGCCCTGAAGTCTCACAAAGTCCCGTATCTCAGAGGGTTAGGCTAACCCAATGTGGCTAGCTGTTATGCTAGCTCCGGAGTAAGGCTGGGCGATATGACCTCAAATCAATATCATGATTTATTGAGGAGTTCACCTCCATACGATAAATGGACGATAACTACCAGATGCACGAAAACAAAACCCGTCCACTAGATGGGGCTGTAGCAGCATGATTGCTCCACAGACTCAAATTTCCTGCAAACACAAATATTTAAGTAAGATCCAGTCTGTTCTGTTCTACAGATGGATATCACAGAGAGCTGCATCATGTGAAGAGTGTCACATCTGAGTTGTGAGGTCATCAGGTTCTCTATGAAGTCTGGTTGAACTGAGGGAGGATGTATTACCTTGACTTGTTGCTATCTTTCTGTACAGGTTGACTTCTAAAGCATACAGTAAATAAAGCCCAGATTAAGAAATGACTGCAACTTTTCATGATGAGATGTGCATGCTTTTACACTCAAGCCAAATGACAAGTTGGAAAATGATTCTTATTATTTACTTAAGAACCAGAATCAAACACATCAGGTATCCAAAATTTACAACAACAAAAAAGACAGGATTAGCTTTGAGTTCCAGTCTGCTCTGTTTACCACAGAGTACATGTGTTGGAAGCTAAAAGCAATTAAAACGAGCTGAAGGCTAAAGACAAATCTGAGAAAATGTTAAGACAGTTCAGAACAACGTTTAGTGAAGAAGAGTAGAGGAATGAACGCCAGACGCTGTGGTAGGCTGTGAGCGATCCAGGCTTCTGGCACTGCAGACCCCCCCCCC
Source organism: Callopanchax toddi (assembly GCA_006937965.1). Classification (NCBI taxonomy): domain Eukaryota; kingdom Metazoa; phylum Chordata; class Actinopteri; order Cyprinodontiformes; family Nothobranchiidae; genus Callopanchax; species Callopanchax toddi. The sequence continues at coordinate 1,087,647 of SSNR01000196.1, forward strand.
CCCCCCCCCCCCCCCCCCCCCCCCCCCCCCCCCCCCCCCCCCCCCCCCCCCCCCCCCCCCCCCCCCCCAGGTCTCCCTCACGCTCACTAAAGCCTGCGCCCACTCCTTTTGTCCAAAACTGTTAAAACAGGTTTTCTGACTTTTCACTTTTTAAAGAGGACCTTCACTATAATCAGATTCAAGCACTTTCAAGGTGAGTTTTCTAGATTTTCCAGCACCTTACACTGGTGATGATTTACACACATGAACACTGATTGTTTAACCTCCTCGTCTCATTAATGTTCTTGTGCTTTAATCACTTCCAGCTACAGTTTTAAGCAGAAGTGCTCTGATTGTGAATCTGAGGCCGATACTGATGACGGCTTGTTGAGTTTGATCTGATGAGACAGATTTATGATAAAGCTAGCTAACAGACTGCCCTTTGGAAAAGGATGTAAACATTAGGAACAGGGATGTTCCCATCGATTGGCCACCAATAAAAATCGGTCGATTTCTGTAAAAAAAAAAAAACCTGATCTGTAAATTCCAATATTCTCCTTTCAGACCCGATCATACCAGCTGATCTATAGCTCCTAAACCAGAGGTCGCTGGGCCCACAGCAAATCCACGGAGCTGCAGCAAGTTCGTTGCGGACCCAGGACTCGCTGTCCCCTGAACGGACCGCTCCATTTATGGTTGGCTTGGAGCTCAGTCCTGGAGGCGGGGTCAGACGGTGAGGTAGTCCCGCTGACTCACACAGCTGTGTCTCCTCCTGCAGCTCCAGAGAGTCTGTGGTTACTGCTGCAGCACGTTACGCTACACCCCCATCAGGAAGCTGAGATAAGTCTTCAAATGGGTAAAAAGACAATAATTTAAATATTAAATCCATCCTCAGTCTCCAGGTAAACAGACCAGGTCTCCTAGCTAGTTTACAGAAACACGTCTCGGTGAACTCACCCCTCCCGTCGGGTAAAATCCATACGCCAGCCTCCCGCCGACATAGGACCACGGTTTGTAAAGGTGACAAAGCAGAGTCTAACTCCAGCCGTAGAAACGTTCCCCCAGCTTTTCCTCTTTTCACCTCCAAACGTTTTTAGTTTCCTGCTAGCTGAAAAGGTGTTTTCTGGGGGGACTCTGGTATTTTGATCTTAAAATGGAATCACCCGCCGGCTCTCTGTCCTACTTCTACTTTCACTTTCACTTCCGGGATGTTCTGCCCCAAAATGTGTCCGGGCGGATTAATGCCAATCCAAGCAGTGAGGAAATGCAGCAGACAGACAGCTGGATTGTCCAATCCTATCGTTCGGTCCGAACGATAGGATTGGCTGAAGTTTTTAGAGAACTGAGGGACAACTACTTTATTGATTTCTTTCGGATTTTTTTAATCTCCACAATATATTTATGGCTATACTATGTTGGATCGTTGTCATGAGGCTTTAAAAAACGTTAAAAGCTACTTTGTTTACCTGGATACTGAGGATGGCTTTAAATTGATCACGCTCAGTATCAGCTGATTCCAATCAACAGTAGATTTTTTTGTGCATTTCCAATTTCAGTTACTTTATTAACATTCGAGTACCTTGAAAACCTTGAAAATACCATTTTAAAATTCAAGCATGTTCATGGATTCAAGGACCTGTAAGGACCTGTGTTTAGAAAAGGCCTGGCTCCTGGAGCCTCAGACGTTTCCCCCCACAATCTGCAAAGTGAGGTTTAAGATGAAAGTGTCCCTGAGATACTGTAAACAACTCCCAGCTGATGATCTGTTCAAAAATTAATTTGTCAGCTGTGAGAGTTTAACAGCTTGAAAATAATTCTGAGTGAAACATGCAAATAAAAAAATAAAAAACATGCCAAACAGCTGTCACTGCTGTGAACGAGAATAGATTCATCTTGATTGGTGGCGTGCCGCTTTAAACGGCTTCATCCGAGCGCTCTGGGTGGACGGGAAACACGTTTCTTGAAGATAAAAAGTAGGTTAGATCCTAAAATAACCTGAGTACTGATTGTTCAACGCGTCAGTCAACCTGCTGTCCCAATAACCCACATCAACTCAGACGTCTCTGGCTTTTGTTTTGAAAGGAGGACAGCACGAAGAGTTAGATTCTTCTGAACTTTTTCCTGTTGTGACTGAATACCTACAGTGTCAGAGCAGATTTAGTCCCGGCTACTCCTCCTGTTGCATCCTTTACTTTATTGACTTCATGGCATGGCGCCCAGCACCAGAATGGACAGGCAGAGGAACACGAGTAAAATAAATAAAACCGTCTGAACAAAGAGGAGAACCAGGATCTTATCACTGAGGACAGGAACCTGCTCCTTCAGGACTGGAATGTGTTGTTATAGGATTCAGTGTTTTTCTATAAGTGCATCACAAAAACATGGACTATTATGAAAAGGTTTACAATATGTTTCATTAAGTTAAAGACATTTAGATTTATATGGAGTGAAATACGTCAAGCCTTTAATTCTTGTAGTTTTGATAATAACGTCTTATCGAGGCTGCATGGTGGCGCAGTTGGTTAGCACTGATGCCTCGCAGCAAGGAGGTCGTGGGTTCGCGTCCCGGCTCTGCAGCCTCTCTGTGTGGAGTTTGCATGTTCTCCCTGTGCGTGTGTGGGTTCTCTCTGGGTACTCCGGTTTCCTCCCACAGACCAAACACATGACTGTCAGGCTGACTGGTCTGGTGAATTGTCTTTAGGTGTGTGTGTGTCTGTTTCGTTTGTCTCTGTGTGGTCCTGCGATGAACTGGCGACCCGTCCAGGGTGTCCCCCGTCTCTCGCCCTTTGGTGAAAGGCACAAGCTCCCCGCGCCCCTCCGTGGAGGATGAAGCGGTTTAAGAAGATGGATGGATGTCTTATCGATAACAAAAACCTCAAATTTGTCATCTCAGAAATAAGGAGATCAATAAAACCCATATTTTAAACAGAACTGTGTTGATTTCTGTTCACTCTACTTGATCACGCCTCATTTTTCCTGAATTCCTCGGTGCTTGGTGTCGTGGAGGAGATGTGGAGCTGCTGAGGTGATGGAAGCTCAGGTTTGATAGCAGCCTTCAGCTCAGGTCTGGTGTCTCATCTCCCTCTGGACAGTCCTCCAGATTGGGTTCAGGTCAGACTCAGTAAGACGTCTGTCCACTCCTCCTGTCCTCCTTACCACTCCTCCACAGGTTTTCCTTCCTGCTGACTCACCTGTTTTATCTCTCTACCTGCCATGAAGTCCTTGTCACCCTGTTCCTGATCTCCTGCCTGTGAGTTCTGTTTTCTCTTCCCATTAGTTCTCACTTTGGTCTCTGTACTGTTGCTACATTACTTATTGTAATAAAGAATCTTCGTTTTAGTTCCCGCCTCCTTGCATCCCTCTATTCTCGAGTTTAGATCTTCAACACCACAACGTGCTGAAACATGACTGACATGGGGGCTACAAACAGAGCATCTTCAGATCAAGCTACTCCTGAACCAGAGCCCCCCCCCCCCCCCCCCCCCCCCCCCCCCCCCCCCCCCCCCCCCCCCCCGCTAAGTGCTGAGACTCAGCCATTAGAGACCAATAAAGTTTCATGTTGTCACTGAAATGAGAACCAAGAGATCAAAGTATTTTTGCAAAATAGTTTTAATTTATTGAGAATATTTGGGCTGCATGGTGGCGCAGCATTGTTGCTTTTCAGCAAGAAGGTTGTAGGTTTGAATCCCGGCTGCAGCCTTTCTGCATAAAGTTAGCATGTTCTTCCCATGTATGTGTGTGTTATCTCCAGGAACTCCGGTTCCCCCACAGGTTATAAATGGTAGCTTCCAGGACTCCCTTTGAAAAGAGGTTCTGAATCTCGATGGGACTCTTCCTGATCAAATAAAGCTCAACATGGTGTCCAAAGCAACGACATTTCTGTTATTATATTGCTGTCTTTACACTAATATTTAAAACACTTTAAGATCATGTTTGTAGTATTTTTGTTTTATGTTTTAGAATGTGCCCATGTGCCCATCTCTCCATTGCCATGATCCACTGTGAAATGCCAGGAGTCAGCAGCTTATGCAAAATATTCATGAGGTACTTTACACTGACCGTTTCTGACAGGATGTGTGTGTAGGCCAGGGGAGGGATCTGATCCCAAACCAGCTGATCACCATTCTAAGGAAGGGTTAGGTTTATAACAGCTGTGTGTACACAGAGTTTTATTAGTTCCAAAGTTACTAGTACTTAGTGTGAGTACAAGGTTTTTGCTGAGTTAAGTTTAGTAAGGATTCTATGTAAAGCTTTATAAACGAGGCCCCAGGACTGTGGCTCCGTGGTCACAGCCCTCTTTTCAGATGAGAATAAATGAGTCCTGTCATTTTAGAATCAAGGTCCCAGAGTCTGGAGGAGGACTGGAGACTAGAGGGACAGAGTCCACGTTGTTCAGAGACGTTTGGGACGTGTCCTCTGCTGGTGGTGGTCCTCTGACATTTCTGTTTAAAATGTCATTTTTATTCATTTGATGTCATTCTCTGAGACCAGATTGTATTATCTGTTAACCATAACCTCACCATGACAAGAAGGAAAGGCTTGAAAGTTTTCCCTCTGTGATGACTCTGTTTTCTGATGAGTGATGGATAAAATTGATCTTTTCCACGATGTTCAAATATTTTGAGATGTACCTGTATGTGTGTGTGTATATAGGTGTGTATCTTTGTGTGTATAGTTGTGTATCTTTGTGTGTATAGTTGTGTATCTTTGTGTGTATAGTTGTGTATCTTTGTGTGTATAGTTGTGTATCTTTGTGTGTATAGTTGTGTATCTTTGTGTGTATAGTTGTGTATCTTTGTGTGTATAGTTGTGTATCTTTGTGTGTATAGGTGTGTATCTTTGTGTGTATAGTTGTGTATCTTTGTGTGTATAGTTGTGTATCTTTGTGTAGACCATGAAGGCAGCAGGTTGAACACTGATGACGAACATTTAGATTTGGACTTGGTTCGGTTCTGAGACCCTGATCCGTTTAAAGGATTCTCTCCATTCAACTCTCTCTCTCTCTCTCTCTCTCTGTGTGTGTGTGTGTGTGTGTGTGTGTGTGTGTGTGTGTGTGTGTGTGTGTGTGTGTGTGTGTGTGTGTGTGTGTGTGTGTGTGTGTGTTTCCTACACCAGACACAGCTCTGCACCATTTTCCAGGTTGGTTGCTTATTTCCACCCTGTCTTGTTCTGAACTGGACCGTCGGTCCCGTCCTGGTCCAGGTTTGGTCCAGACTGGATGTTTTTCTAAGAATCAGTTCTGACTGAGTGTGTCCGTGCAGCCCTCCTGGGAGCAGAGGATCGCAGCCCGCCTGGGAGCAGAGGATCGCAGCCCGCCTGGCTGCTCTCAGAGCGCTGAAACGACGCGCCCGTGATTCATCCGCAGTTTCCACTCGCGCGCAGGTGGAGGAGAAGAAGCGGAGCGGGACTGTGGTTCGGTTCGGTTCGGGTCGGGTCGGAGCGGACGGACAGGTCTGGGATGTTGACACGGAGACAGATCGGGGTCTGTCCTCGTCCTGCTCTCAGACACAAAGTTTGACTGTTAAACGGTGATGGCTTCTCCCGCTCTGCTCTGGGTTCCGGTGTAAAGAGAAGCTGTGATTCCGTCGCTCCCACTTTCGTTCCCAACAGAGGAGCTGTTCTTGGCTGTCAGCGGACCGTGGTCTACCGGGATGGACCTGATCGGACTGTACTTTGTGCAGCTGGCTCTGCTCGGTGAGTTGATGTAGAACTTGTGCTGATTGGTGTCGCAGCGGAGCGTTGGACCTGGTTCTGGTTCTGGCTCGGCTCGGTTTACTGAGCTGCTAAAGTTGGATGGAGAGGTTTGATCCTCCTGTTTGTGTTTAAGGCTCTGGGTCCACACACACACACACACACACACACACACACACACACACACACACACACACACACACACACACTAAAGTTCCCACTGTGTGTGTGCACACCACTGCAGACAAGTATGTCAAACTGTTGGCGTGTGTGTGTGTGTGTGTCAAAGCGCACATTGTGGCGTGCGCGTGGCACCTGCCTCTGCAGGTGATTGTGTTGAGAACGCTGTGGAAGTGCATGTAAGCGCGTGCGTGGCCTTTGCGTGTGAGAGGCTTTGATGGACACAACGTTAAAAGTGGAGTTCACGAGCCAATCAAAGGTTTCCATTAGCAGAGAGTCGACCACCCGCGCTGCAGACGGGAGCGCGCTCCTCACGCACAGCGCACGCACCGTTTGTCCGCTGTAGGACGGAGAGGGTCCTACCGGATGTAGGACACTAAGACCTAGAATGCTACGTTGAGGAGACACGCTGTATGCAGAGACAGGAACTATTTCATTTGAATGATTAAATATTGATTATTACAACATGACGTTGTTATTCAACTTGATTGAATTTGTCAAATATTCACACATTTTTCAAAGATTTGATCATTCTTTTGACAGATTGTTCAAAGAGTTGATTATATACTAATTTGTCAAATATGTGATTTTTCTGAGCACCTCCTTATCAGGTTGAGGACGCTCTACACTCTAAGCCTGGAGACGTTGATTCAACTCTAACAGATTTGTTAACTGGTTGTCTTAACACTAGAACACCCAAGGCAGTCATTTTGACTGCTTTCAAAATTTGCAATGTCATAACTCGGCTTTAAAAAGACTTATGTAGCAGTAGGACCCTGACTTTTCCTAAATGTGTGTCTATTTTATTCTAACATTGTTTTTTCATTAAATTTTCAAAACACAAAAAAGATCTGAGTGTTACTACCTCCAATGACCACAGCAGTCAAATTGACTGCATGCGTTTTACAGGGCTGTCATATTACACTATTTGCTACATTTTCCCGCTCTTTCTCCTGCTCTATTCTTTGTTTGTTTTTGATGCTCTGTGAAGCTAAAACCTAGCTATAGCTTCACTCTAAACCCAAGAGAGACAAAAATGAAACGTAGAAAGAAATGAACAGCTATGGAGGCTTTAGCCATGCTTCAGAGCCTTGATGAGGAAGAACCCGACGGAGGAGCAGCTTCTGTTCCAGTGTTTAGAAGAAGCTTCATCTAGCTCTGAAAGGGATTCAGAAATCATTACAGAGGTGCCTCCTAGCAAAAAAAGACTACTGGAAACATCAAATTCTACACTTGCTGACACCCCTTCTGCTAAATGTCAAGGTACGCGGCCTACAGGAGGACTCCTTATCATCTTATATCAGGCTGTTGTTTGCTACAGCAGAGTGTCTTCAGCTGGCTGGCAGTCATCACAGCATTTGTTCATGTTCATAATAGTTATTCAATTTCATTGTTGAGGTCTAATGATGACACTAACCTATTTTGAAAGCAGGATACATTTGTTTTTATTTCACAGAGAAAATGGTTGCAGTTTGAGTTTGCATTTGTAATTGCTGAGAAGTTATGTTGCATGAATTAAATAAATAAAACACTCAATCATTATTGTTTAATTTAGTGTCCTGATGTGTTTTTACCTATTCCACCAATTTATTCTGAGAGATTTTTAATGATAATCCAAATTATATACAAAAAATGTCTGAGCAGTCAAAATGACTGCTATGGTCATTCTAGTTGCAGAATTCTGATCGACCGGGTAAAGTGTGTGTTAGAACTAGTGGTGGGACTCGATTTAAAAATATACTCAGATTAATTAGAGGCGTTGTAATCAATTAATCACAATCAATTGCATTTTAATTGTACCAGAACAATTACCCCAAAAGCATTTTTTTTTATTTAAAATAATTTTACTGAGGGACAGAATCAAATAATTGTGAAAAAAATTGCATTAAAAGTCAAAACAGTAGAAAAACAAAAAATATCCCTAGCTAAAACTGAACAGATCTACATAACTTTATTATTTAATTAGCAGGTTTATTAATGCCAGTCTTGAACAACAGGCTCATTTAACTGGAGGACAAACATTATTTAATAGAGCTGTGTAGCTAGATGTAGTAGTTAGCATTAGCGCTAGCTCCACCAGTGAACACAGATCAGTAAAACATGAACTAAACACGCCAGAGTATTATAATAAATGAGACTTAAACCCACAACCACATGATTTATGATGAGTGTTTTTGCACATTTCTCATCCCCTATTACCTTTTTAATGTCTGTCACTCACATGTGAAACAGGAAACGTTTGTCACAAAATACACGGCTGGAACCCAGAACCTAACATTAGCTCTGCTCGCGTCAAATGCAAGCTGTCATTAATTGCATTATTTTTTTTGACGCAGTATTTTTCTAATTAATTAATCAAAATTATCACCTTAAATTCACACCCCAGATATAACCTAATATTGTGAGTGGATTGGAACACCTATTCTAAGATCAGTGCACCTCACCACACACAAGGTTTTGGTTTATTGATGAAGGTTGTCAGTCGTCCAGGTCATAGTGATACTAGCAGGTTCAAATGAAGGCAAATGGACTTCTTTGGTTCCTTGAACACTTTTCACTTCTCAGGTAAGGAGCTTTGTCAATTCTAACTGAAATATGTGAAAGTCGAGCTCAGTGACATCATATATTAAGTGTGGCACAAAAACTCAACAGCTGTATTATATACAGATATATACAAAGAATATGTTAGGGGTATCAAATTATCACATTCATTGAAATTAAATCATTAAAATTATATTTAGTGTGTTGTGTTTTTAAATTGCATTAATCTAATTTTTAATCTTTAACTTTACTGTTTCTGCATGCAGGCTTCTGTTGTAGTGGAAGGGTCAAGGTGAAATGAGGAGCAGTGAGTTGCAGAGACAAGACGTGAAAATGGAGCGTCATATGAGAGTAGTTGGTCCTCTGAATGGAAATAAGCATTTCAGAAATGCCCAACAGCCTCATGGATAAAGTCGAGTGATCTGCCTTCTTTGTAGGGAGTTTACTCACCACTGAAGCAGCTCCAGTGTATCCTGAGTTGTTTGGGTCAGATGCAGGAAGGTGTGAGTTAGACTGAAACTGACTGGGGATCAGGTTCAGAACTGCATTGTAGGAGGTGTTCTAGACCTCTGTTTAATGTAGGTGTTTCTCATTTGACATAGATCTATCTTCTCTGTCCATTAAATGTTCATCATCCTCAAAAGTGTGTCCCTTGTCCTCGAGGTCTAGGCAGACTTCTAAGAGGTGGCTTTTGGTAGCTTCCAGTTACATGTAGCCTGACTTCTAGTAGCTTCAGTGCTATGTGATGTCATATGGCCGTTCCCTAAACTTCCTTAAAATGGGCGAAAGTGAATAATGCAGTAAGCTAAGAAGTTTAACTACCTCTATCATGTTCTTTGTTTGATATTATAAAAACCTGCAACAATACGCACAGCCGCGTCATGGTTGAGCTGGTGAGACGATCCACAGTTAAAGGAAGGAAGCAACAAGATGGGAGGTGAACTCAAAAGATAATTTAATAAAAGAAAGTAAAACCTGATGAGGCAGCAAAACAAAATGATAAGGTTAGGACATTTTGGGAGCGCTGAGAGAAAAAAACACAGGGTGATCACAAAGATAACAGGTAAACAGGAAGGTCCGACCATGAGACCAAGGGTCTAAACATCGTCACTGTTGGGCTAAAGGCTCACATCTCAGCTGGTCATTTGTCACATCTATCAGTGGTTTTAGTCATGACTTTAGACAAAAAATGGCAAGAAGAACTAATACCTCATGATGAATCAGGGTTTGTTTTTTATAAAACAAAATCCTTTTTTAAACATTTTCTGAAAAGTTGCATTTCTGGTGATAGATGGTTTTTGTCCGATGGAGACAATGTAACGGGTCAGTCGTTAGTGGAACTGGAAACAGGTGAATATCATCAACAGAATGAGGAACAGCTGGGAGACCAGAGGAGTGCTGAGGTGGAGCAGCTAGAGTGACACATGGGAAAAGAATAGAGGCCAAACGTTTAAAGTCTAAAACAATGTTTAACTGGAAAATGTAGCAGACAGACAGCTGTCTAACTCTAAGGCAGAGATGGGGAACCTCCAGCCTCTGGGCTGTATTCATCCTGCAGAGCCCCTTTATCAGGCCCGCCACGTAATGTCCAATAAATAAATATCAACAACTAATAGTGTTTCTGTGATCAGATCAACAGTAATTTGTATATCTGAGCCAGGATCAGAGTCAGTGAACGCAACATGAGGTCCATGGTGTCCATCACAGAGACTACAGAGGACAAATGCTGAAGATTTTTCAGGAGAAATGAACAAGTGAACCTTTTTCATCCCAGTAAAAATCAAAGCCCTGAGTTTATTTATTGTGGCGGTCTGCTGGTGGGGATGGATCTGGAGAAACGTTCTAACCGTTAGACTGGAGTTCAGATGGAACCGGAGGAGTTTACCGGACAGACTGATAAAGTTACAGCACTTCATCAGAGTCTGGATGAGTAATCAGATTACCAGACCAGAGGACACACAAAAAGATAAATGCAAATCTTTTTTTTTTTACTCCGGTCTGCCCCTGCTGCTGTGATCAACCAGCAGCGTCTAGCACATCCATCTTTTTTTGTCAGTAACTTGAAGTACTCCCACACTTTAGACGCTTTAAGCATTTTTAGAATTCAACTAATGTGAGACTTAAGTCGATGCAGATTCCACCATGATACTTCTCATACTGCCTCACCAGAACGATAGGAGCTGACTGATAACTGGGGCAGACGTATGCAGCGCCCTCTAGTGGCGTGTTTGTGTAGTAGTTAAATTGGCTGACAGGTTTAAGGAATTTAAAGTGATAATATGCAACTTTTTCATATTTTTAAATCTTCTCCTTGAGCCAGTCTGTGCTAATCTGACTCTTTACAGAGTTAATGAAAAGTCACTTAGCCCCATCTGGTGGTTAGAGCCGGAATACCACGATTGCAAGATCTCCGTCGCCGTCACGGTACCCAGGAAGTCACGTGTCTCACGAGGGTTAGGCTAACCCAAAGTGGCTAGCTGTTATGCTAGCTCTGGAGTGTTTTTAGCTCATGGTTCCTGATTTTTCCATCTCTCCCTGCTTGAACAGCTGATTTCTCTGAAGGAGTAAATAACCGCTCCTGTAGAAAGCTATGAAGGCTGAGGAGACATTTCAACAGGTAGATTTAGGCGTTTAGATGCTGAAACAATATGCTAAGTTGTGTAATGCAGTGATTTAAAACGGACACCAGAGGGAGCCCAAAACAAGGAAAACTGCATATTATCACTTTAAAGATAAGTTCATAAAAATATGTGTCAACTACAAATGTTGATGTCGACAAATTATAATAGTCATGGTTTCTGACGTCGCCATGGCAGCACTGAAGCATTGCTGCAGAGGAATGTTTTAGTGATTCAGGACGTGCAGACACAGGATTAGCATTTGAATGATTTATAGCTTAAATGATGACAGATCTACATCTCAGACTCAGCTGTGATTTCAGACACACTCCAGAGGTGCACTGGCAGCTGCCTTGCATGTTGAGAGTGGACTGAAAATTCATCCTCTCCCTCTAACTCTGAGCGCTCAGCCCTTTCCATCTTCTGTTTCCAAAACATTCTATACAGGAAGCAGGGCTAATATGACCCCCTGTCTTCCTCACTTTTCACATCATGTGTGTCCCCGCACGCTGCTGTCAGTCAAGATTGAATGTGTGTGTGTGTGTGTGTGTGTGTGTGTGTGTGTGTGTGTGTGTGTGTGTGTGTGTGTGGAAGTGAGAGCAGGATGTGCAGAGTGGAGGCAGTCACTCCTTGTCTTTTTCTGCAGATGTTCTCACCTTGTCAAAGAGATGTGTCAAAGCAGTAGTTTCTCTACCAGGGCCTCATGATCCCATCTATCAGACACACAGGGAGGCAGATCAAAGCAGTACAGGAAACCGTAGCCTCAAGGGTAGAAATGGGGAAAATGCAAGTTGGTGAGTTAATTTCTAGACGAGAAAGGACTTTTAGTTGGGGACATTCTGATGCAGCGCTGCTCTCTGCAAACAGAAACATGCTTCTCTACAAGCGTCTGGGATTAACCAAGCTTTAAACACTGTGCTGTAATAATATCCATCCAATCGAGTGAACGTCTCTCTCTCTCTCTCTCTCTGATGAAGCGCAGTGTGTCAAGTTGATGTATGTGAGATTAGATCACTGCATGTCATTAGCGTCTGAGGGTATGCATGTGCAATAACTAAAAGAGGGTGTAAAATATGTCTTTTTCAGATAGAATTTTTACTAGTCGGTGTGGTGATGCCTCAGTAATCCTTCTCTTGTGTATCTCTCCACATTTTGAAGCCAAAACCACAAATAGTTGACAAGTGTTGCACGTTTCTCTACTTTGTCTTGAATGTCAGAGGGTTCATCCAGCTTTAGACGGGATCCGTAGACTCGTCGGATACGAGGCAGGAATTGGTTGGCAGTCATGGTGAGAAACAAAACAGGGATGAGGACGGCGTGTTTTTCACATTGTGACTCAGAGGTGACTGGCTTCAGGATTGGTGAAGGGAACATATTAAAAAAATCTGAGAATTATAACAGTTTATATTTGTCAGACTGGAGGAGTCGATAGAAATCAGTGAGGATAAAAGAGCCCCTTCAAATACCAACACCGATTTAAAATGACCTCTATGGCTCACTGTTTCTGATTTGTGTTTGTTCAAAATTACTAGGGCTGGGCACCGAAACACAGTACTAGACTGGTACTAGACCGGTACTAGACTGGTACTAGACTGGTACTAGACCGGTACCGACCGAAAGACGTTGGTAGGTTCAGGTACCAAAAAAACACTGTACAGATGTTGGTACTTTTACTATAAAATGTCCCTGTAAATGAGTCGCTTCATTTCTCCACCGGTGCCGCTGCACGGGTGGAGACACAGGTGAGACGCGGAGGAGCAGAGCGCCCCTCCCTCCCTTTCAAAACAGTTCTCCCACAAGCGAGTTTCGGGTTAAAAAATCAGAAAAACTCTAAAGTCTGGCTGCATTTTGGAAAGGTAAACGGGAACAGAGCAAAATGCAACATATGCAATGAGATTTGTGCCACGAAAAACAGGAATTCCAGTAATTAGTCAAAGCCACACATCGCATATGGAATGACCTTGCTGCTGCAGCGCCGTGTTCAGTCCGACTGGAAAAGAGAAGAGACTCCGAGCTTCCAGCCTCTGCTGTTATCAGGAGGTGTGAGGGGAAGACAGTGACATCACAGAACATTCCAGAGGTATTTCTAATATGGTCTAATCTGATGTCGTCCAGTCCAGTCCAATCTAGTCCAGTCTAGTCCAATCTAATCCAGTCTAGTCTAGTCCAGTCCAATTTAGTCCTGTTCAATTTGATCAAATCCTGTCCATCCCAGACCAGTCCAATCACATTCAGTCCAGTCCAGTGTCATCTGGTCTAGTCAAGCCCCTGTTAATCTAAACTGGTCCAGTCCAGATCAGTCCAACCGAGTCTAGTCCAGTCCAATCTGGTCCAGTCCAGTCCAGTCCAATCTGGTCCAGTCCAGTCCAGTCTAATCTGGACCAGTCAAGTCCAGTCCAGTCCAATCTGGTCTAGTCCAGTCCAGTCCAATTTGGTCCAGTCCAGTCCAATCCGGTCTAGTCCAGTCCAATCTGGTCCAGTCCAATCTGGACCAGTCAAGTCCAGTCCAATCCGGTCTAGTCCAGTCCAGTCCAATCTGGACCAGTCAAGTCCAGTCCAATCCGGTCTAGTCCAGTCCAGTCCAATCTGGTCCAGTCCAGTCCAATCCGGTCTAGTCCAGTCCAGTCTAATCTGGACCAATCAAGTCCAGTCCAATCTGGTCCAGTCCAGTCAGTCCAATCTGGTCCAGTTCAGTCCAATACGGTCTAGCCCAGTCCAGTCTCATCTGGACCAGTCAAGTCCAGTCCAATCTAGTCCAGTCCAGTCCAGTTAAGTCTAATATGGTCCAGTCCAGTTTAGTCCAGTCAAATCCAATCCAGTTCAGCTCAGTCCAATATGGTTGAGTCCATTCCAGTCTGATTTGGTCCAGTACAGTCCAATCCAGTCTAGGCTATTCTAGTCCAGTCTAGTTTAGTCTAGTCCACCCTTACCTGGGTAGAACATGATAGATGGGCTGCATGGTGGTGCAGTCATTAGGAATGAAGGTCACAGGTTCGAATCCCGGCTGCGGTGGAGTTAGCATGTTCTCCCCATGCACGTGTGGGTTCTCTCTGAGCGCCCAGGGTCCCCCACAGATCACAACAAGCCTGATTATCCAGGGCTCCTTCAGAAAGGAGATTCTGCATCTCAATGGGACATTTCCTGGTTAAGTCAAGGTTCATTAAAAAGAAGCAAAAGAAGACAAAACGGTCAAATCATCACATATTATAAACAATAAAAAATAGAAGAAGAATGTCCTAATCTCCAATAACACTCAATGGTGGAAGCTTTAATCTTTTAAAAAATCTGCATAATAATTCACCAACATTTTGTTTTTGAGTGTATTTTTTAGTTCTAGTATTTTACTTTGGGTCACTAACAGCTGTTTTGTCCTTTTTATTTTGATTTGTTTTCCAAGAACAACCACTGGCATCTACTTTTGTGGTTTTGTTTACAGGATTCACTCTAACTTTACCTGAATCCTCAAAGCAAAGATCTCCGTTTCACTGCACAGAGACACCTCAGACTAAGCAGGGATCACAGTACATCCCACTAAAGCCTTTGATGAAACTGATTGCCGCTTTAGGAGCTTTCAGCAGGTTTCGCGAGTGGCATGAAATGAGATTAAACAGTTCTCATAATGCAGCATCCGAGGAGTGTTTCCTGCCTGGTATTATGTAATCTGGGTTCAGGTGGGGTACTGTAACAGATTTAATCTGCTCGTCTCCAGTGATACACTGAAAATAAAGCAGCTCCCTTTCAGGTTTCTTGCTTGATGCTAAAAAGCGTCAGATTAGAGCTCCGTGTAAGTCCACAGTCACTGTCAGGGCGTTTACATGCTGCTGCATGCTCCGATCAAGTCCTGATTTTATCACTGCAGCAACATCTGGTCATCCCATCATCCAAGGATGCAGCAGAGACAGAGTAGATGAGAAAACAGCCATGTTGTGCTGCTTGTTTCTGAGTGAGCAGCAGACATCAGTGTCCACATGAGACAAACTGTCCTCACGCTGTGCAACTGTAGCAATGTTATCCCTAAAATGGCATTTTACCTATTAAATGTAAAGTAAATGCATCGTCATCAGCTCTTGGCGACAGAGAGCATGCTGGGTGGTGGCGTGTTGACGTGAATTCTCTGAGCCTGATTTACGGCTCACCGCCGATCAAAGGGACGTTTGGGGAAAATGTTTTGAATTAGTGTTCCATCAGTTGTCACCACTGGCATCACTCAAAGTGGGTGGAGTCTCTAGAAACAGGAAGTAGTCTTCTGACTGGAGCAACACTCATGGAGACTCAGATCAAGAGAGACACTGCTGCAGATCAGTGCCAAATAAGCTGATATTTTAAACAACTTTAGCTCAGAAAAGTGAGATTGCTGCATTGCGTTATACGTATGACCTGTTGGTAAAGCTCAATCATTTTGCGTGAGACTGCTTAGTTTTTGGTGTTCGTGCTTCTTATGTGTTTATGGTCTCATGCTAAACTGTGAAGGTGTACAAACAGGGAGTACAGCGTTCTAATGCACCAGTCTGACTTTATTGAGCACTCTCAATGTAGCCATAGTGTCAAGGTTTAGGTTAGTGTTGGGTCAGAACTAAACTCTCCAAACTGAGGTTGTTCAAAGAGCTAAGTATCAAAGGTTGATGGTTCATAATAATCTGAATGGTTCCACGTTTCTCTCCAGTTCAGGGTCACGATAACTAAATATCTGTTTGTTTCTGACCTGTTTTTCAAAACAGAGAAAAATCTGAAGGTGGTCTGTCATTCTGAACACTTCACACTCCTAACCACTTTGTGGTGAGAGAGCAGATTAAGCTGTTGTCTCTCTTAATGCATGACCTCACTGGCTTCATTTGAAAAAAATATTACTGAGTCTCTGAAGCTTGTTCAAAAAAAGTGATGATGATGGTGTTAATAAGAGAGGGATGGATGCAGAGGATGATGAAGGACAAACAAGTTATCATCCTGAGAATGTGTCTGTCCTGTGCCGCGATCCCGCTGGACATATTTGACTCTGAAGTAATGATCCATCAGGAGAAGGTTGTAGGACTGCACTGAGGCCACAGCAGGTGAAGTGTACAGATTTCACCTGCATCGCTTCATTGAACTGTTTACATTTAGCTACTGGGGTCGAGATTACGACTGGATTATTTTGACCCTGTCAGTCAAAATGATGAAAATGGAAAATGCTAGCACAACCTCTGCTTCAGCTAATTAGTCTTTTGCAATGCCATGAGCCAGTAGGAAATGGAGGTTTTTCACTGATTGGTTTTTGTGTTTGTTTGTTTTTATGGCTTAAAGAGCTTCATCTGAGCCAAGGGAAGTATGATGAGCTGTAAAAATGATGATGAGCTAAAAGAGGCTCCTTTAAAGCAGATGAATCTTTTGTTGAAAGGACAGCTATTACAGTCCAGAGGGAACGTGAAAGACATTCCACAGACCATAAGATGAATGTTTCACTCCACACAAATAGCTTCCTAATTAACAATGCACACACAATCTCAGCCAAATTAACCCACACTCAATCTCATACTCAAACACACAGAATGGCCTGCAGTGTCTCCCAACCAGCCTCCTTCTGTTGCTGTCAGCACTTATTTACTCTAATCTTTATGCTTTGCATGAGAAGGAATAATTTGCTCCTCGCACATTTGGTAACCTTGAATGGTGACAGATAATATTATGGGCTTTTGCTAGAATACACTTTATGCATTTATTCTAACAAATAAGAAGCCCACTCCTTCACTTCCACTGCTTGAAAAATGTTTAATTCATACTCATCCCTCTTTCACACCAGGTCCTCATAGCAGGTGCAGCGCTGCATCTTCTCCTCATCCTTTCTTCTTCTTTCTGCTCCACAGACAAGAAGAAGCAGCAGAAAGAATACTGTCTGAGAATTAGAGGAGCAAACGTAGCAGGAAGAGGGCGATAGATGTGAATCAGCTGGGTGTCAGAGACGGGATTATATGAAGTAGTGACATCATGGGCCTCAAACATGACTCTGTATGGTTTCACTGGAATTTCAATCACTGCTGTGTCAGCTTTAGTCAAATTTTAGGCCTCAGACTTTGTCAAAATCTACTGAAACAGGGCAAGGACCCGGTGTGATCACTGGCATGTCAAGGGTCACGGCCTAAACAGGAAACTTTTACAAAAAGAAAAGAAAAAAGTTAAAAAAAAGGGAAACTAAATAAATAATTAAAATCAATCTAAAAATATAAAATAACAGAAATATTAAAGTATAACTGTTCAAACAACTAAATTAAATTAATTTTAAAAACTACAGAAATGTTACAGTTAAAACTAAAAACGTCTTTTAAAAAGTCAATTCAATCACTCAATGGTATAACTTGAAAATAGTAAAAAAAAAAAAAAAAAAA
>SSNR01000196.1:1105024-1126226 GCA_006937965.1 Callopanchax toddi
TAAAAAAAAAAAAAAAAAAAACTGAAAATTTTTAGTTTAAAAAAAACAAACTAAAAAAGGAACCTAAATAAAATACTTTTTTTTTTTAGGTCTGCGCCTTCAGAAATAATAAGAAATGTACATCCAGTAGGTGGCAGTATTGCACCGCCAATGGCCGACATACTTGGTCTGGACGGACCTGTGGTTTTTCTCCTAATACTGGCGGTGTTTGGGCAGCGTTCATGAAGCTGAAACCCTCTCTGATGGGTTACAGGGTGTCACAGAGCTACATAGACGAGCGCACAGCGATCTGTGGATGTCACTGGGTGTCAGGACTCGGCCTCTCCATCACCGACTAATTCCCGGCCCTCAGTCCGTTGACAGAGCACCAAAGGCAGCTGTGCTGCCCACGCTGCTCCCTCTGCTCTGTTGTTAGCGAATGTAGCCTTTTGGCTAGAAGAACTGATGACAACACCCATCTGCTTTCACTCGGCGTTCGGTTCGGTGGAAGCAGTTTTCCTTGAGAACACGGTGTAAACTGCTCTGGGTAGGTTGAACGTTGGACTCTTATGTTAAGAATATTCATAGCGTTGTGTTTTTAGGACATCATGTGAACGTCTCGTTCTGCGTGACCTGTGTGTAACCGGGGCTACACAATGGAAGTCGGACCGACGGAGAAGCGAGATGGGCAGAGGAGCAGGACCTGATCCTAGCAGCTGTCAGCGTAGTAGCTATCCAACTGCCCTGGGAGCCTCTGGGAGTCGGACTAATGGTGGCGGCTCAACTGAGCCATAACCCAGTGTGTGTGTGTGGCGCGGGGCATTGTTTCACCGTATTTCCTTTTGCATTAATAAAATGTATTTTTATTTATGGAATCGTCTCCGCTTGCCTTTGGTTGAACCCGTATGAGATGAACTAGTGAGAGGTTTGTGCACGCTGCTGTTCAAAGCTGCAGTTTTTCGCAGCGGCGTGGCGCTGGTGAGGTTTGTTTCTTAACGCTGCCCCTACATCCTTTAAAAGTTCAAATGTATAAATGCTTCACAAAAGTGAACAAAATAATGAAAATAAAGAAAAATGTGTTTTTAATAACTCGCTCTTCTAAAGGGTTAAAGCCTGAAATATGAAATAATAAACATTCAAATATCTAGTTTTTATTAAAAAGTGAATTTTTCATTGGTCTAAATGAATGAAATACCTATACAGACCAAGATCAGGGTAATGGGACAGAGTTTACGTCTTATTGTTGTCACATTGTCAGTGCCTTTATGTAATAAACACGTTCCCACACGGGATTATTAAAGTATTGAATCCATCTAGAATTAGAATCAGGTGTATTTAGCCCAGTATGCAGCACATGTGGAATTTGGTTCCTCATTCATCCACCAACAAGCAAACGTATTCAGAACAGATCAGATCAGCTAAGGATTACACGAGGTATTTACAGGCAACATTCACAAGATTATTTGCATGATTGAATATTTTTCTCTACAATATGGATGCATACACTTTCTGGTAAAACTGACTCTGTAATAGTTAAATTTTATTTTGTAATGATACATCTATATATCAGTAGAATACCTTTCCACCTGTAGATCCTCATCAGACATACAGAATAGAATAGAACTTTATTTGTCTGACACCAAAAATCGGTTACAGAAATGTGTCTTTCAACAGGCTCGACAATCATCGTATATGTTGATGTACATCATACAGTACTCAGTCTGATACTGCATCTGGTTGCTTTAAGCCCAGAAGTGGTTTGATGCAAATTAGCAACATCAGTTTACAAGGAGTTACCATTTGTTAAAGCAGCACTCTGGATTATTTCATCAGGAGAGCAGTTTTTGAGTCTAGCGTCCAAAGGCTCCTCCTCAAAACATCTCGACACGCGCGTCCGGTCGCGTGCACGCGGTGCATATACTTCGGGCATAAACTGTACAGCTCAATGTGTAGGGTTTAATCACTCACAGTTCACAATCTTATTCCAACAACACTACGAGGGTCTGAAGAGCCCTCTCTGTCCCTGCTGCTTCTGATATTAGCTCTGTTAGCAGAGAGCTGCTGCTGGACTCTGAAGCTGAACTTGACTCGGCCCTGGATGAACTTTCTGACCAAAATAAACGCGTAACCCTGTCAAGCCTTGTCATTCTGTGAGGTGAAAGGTTTAAAAATAAAAATAAATCCGTCTTTATCTGGAGAATGGGTAGGTTTTTAGTAGAAATGAGCCGTGAGTCCTCAGTGAACGGCTGAGACGGCAGAGAAACACACGGAGCGTCCTGTACGACAGCGCCCCCTACTGGTACAGGTTGGTCGATGCGCGTGCATGTTGAGAGAATGCAGACATTTGAATTTCATTGGCTAAAAAATGTCGGCAGCAAGAAATAATGGAAAGGGGTCTCTAGGAGGAAGGAGGGTCTTCATCAGAATGACAGATGTTGTGGAACTCAACCCATAGATCATAGTTTAGACCTGAAATATCATTTAGAACATTTAGAAAACTTTGATACAGAGAAAAATGCTCCAGAGAGCCGCTTTAATGTTTATGTAAAACATCTGTTACTGCAGAGGGTTAGAGATGAAATGTTCCTCACTCATTCCTATCGTCTCACCCATCCGTATCATATCGCCTCGCCTTCCTACGCTTATCCGGGTCGCAGGGGCAGCATCCCAACCAGGGAGTCCCAGACCGTCCTCTCCCCAGCCACCTCCACCAGCTCCTCCAGCAGGACCCCAAGGCGCTCCCAGACCAGGTTGAAGATGTATTTCTCCAGCGTGTCCTGGGTCGACCCGGGGGTCTCCTGCCAGCAGGACATGCCTGAAACACCTCCCTGGGGAGGCGTCCAGGGGGCATCCTGACCAGATGCTTGAACCACCTCTACTGGTTACTCTCGATGTGGAGGAGCAGCTCAGAGTCTCTCCCGAACGTCCGAGCTCATCACCCTATACTGTAGAGCCCGTCCACCCTGCAGAGAAACTCACTTCGTCCGCTTGTATCCGCGATCTCGTTCCTTCGGTCATTACCCAAAGCTCATGACCAGCTGAGGATTGGGACGAAGATTTCTTTCTGATTCATTGATTTTTGCTTAATGTTTTACTGAAAAATTAAATGAAAAAAGTTGCCTTTCTGCTATTACAACTCAAACAGTTGGACCACAAAGCTTAGTGGCTGCAGGTGAATTCTGGTGACATTTAAAGTTGGTCGATCTCTTGTTCCGATGCGTTCCCCACTGCCGTCTGTTATCTCTGCCTGGACGAGGAACAGTGTACACAGAAAGAGCAGATGGATGTAATTACAGGCCGTCGGCAGCGAAGAAAAGAGTCAAATTGAGGCCCTAAGATAGAGATAAACATTCTCTGCAACAGAGGGAAGCAAACTAATGCTGGCAGGGAGGATTTTGAGGGGTGAAACTAAAATGACAGTGCTCCTTATTATGTTAAAACCCTGTCATTTACATCGCCTTTTGTTGAGGGATGATTATGCCACAGAGACAATTACCCTGCCCTTGCCATGCTGAAAGGATATGGCATTTACTGCCACTGTATTCCATCTCAAGACATTTAACTTTGTAATAAAAAGGCTGTAAATGGTCCAAGCAGATTGTGAGAAAGCGTAAAAAGCTGCAATTAATCAGAAGAAAGAGTTTTGTGAGCGGTGGGGATGGTAGCATTGAGTTAGCTTAGTGGAGAGAGAGAGAGAGAAGTGGAAATAATAGCAGATAGCAAGGCCCTCCAGGCACCCTCACTGCCACAGGTGTGTCTGCATATTTCATTGGTAGAACTTATAGTTTCTCATTGTGATTGTTTCAAACCCATCTTCTGACCCATACAACATGCTCCAGGTTCTTTTGATGGCTATCAGTCTCGAAAAGGACAAACACACTTGTGCTTTAAATTCATTTTCCCACTGAGGGACAATAAAGGGCTTCTGGATTCTAAAGTTACTGTCACCAATTACCCATCTGTCCATTTCCTTCCACTTTCCTTAGATTGTGTCACAAAGGGAGCCGGTCCAAGAGGGGAACTTCTGACATCCCTCTCACCACCCTGCTGAAAAAACCAGCATAGACCAGCATATGCTGGTTCCAGCATATGTTGTGCTTTGGTGCTGGTATGCTGGTCCATAGTGATCCATTAGTTCAACCAGCATAGACCAGCATTGACCAGCATTGAATCATGTTGGTCTACCAGCTAAACCAGCACCAAACCAGCATAGACCAGCATTGACCAGCATATAAATCAAGACCATCATGATTTGTTTGCTGGTCTTTGCTGGTCAATGCTGGTCTATGCTGGTTTGGTGCTGGTCTATGCTGGTTTGGTGCTGGTCTATGCTGGTTGAACTACTGGATCACTATAGACCAGCATACCAGCACCAAAACACAACATATGCTGGAACCAGCATATGCTGGTCTATGCTGGTTTTTTCAGCAGGGCAGTCACTCATCCAGCTCTTCCAGGGCGGTGGTTCCCAAACCTTTTCTTCTGAGCCCCCCTTGATTTTACACGTTTTCCTAGTCCGCACTAGTCATGTGACTCCACGTGACTAGTGCGTGTCACAGCTTCTTAAAGGCACATCGACATCAGCAACCCACTCACATCTTTTTATTTTTTTAAATACCGGACATACCGTTATTTGATGGCCTATTTATTTATTCATTATGTATTAATAACAGTAGGCTACTTCTACCAAAACAACTAAAAAGCTACCTTTTCACCAAACTGTAAAACAACTTACTGATCATTTAAAAACGACTGAATGTGGCTGCTCTGTAAGGAACCACGGCCTTACATCCCTCTCATCTGTTAGTGCATCAGTTTCTGCTTGTTTCCGTCTCTGGATGCTTCAGAGCTGCTATAGGCTGAAATGATAACAGAGACAGAACTGTGACAATGTCAGCTGTTTGCAATCAGGAGTGAAATATTCAGCTACTGTTTATGGACATCAATTAACTCCTTACCCAGAATGCAAAGGGAATCATTTTAAATCGGTATATTTTTCATGTTTTAAGCAATTGATCGTTTCTAGCCTCAGGTTATCCATTTAAACTGTAGACAAGGACATCGAACTCCTCCTAATTAAACATTCGCTGGACAACCTTGAGGCTCACAGATGTCTTCACTTCCAGGTTTTTATTTACTAAAAACAAAACAACATTTTATTTTTTACCAGTCACATGTGATGGTGACGATGCGTGACTCCCGCTTTATCCTCACATTTAGGTGTAAAGAGCCTAAAAGGTTTAACTATTAATTAAAAACTGTTGTCTGTCAACATGATCATTACATTTCTTTTTTATAGAATTTTGTTCCCATTTTATTTGAGATGTATTTTATTTCTTGCTGTTTTTAAAGTTCCTTATAAATAAAACGACCGTGGCTTGATTTAGATGCACTTCTGACAGGTCTGCAGAATAGAAGTGTTTTCGATAATCAGCTCACCGCGGTCACAGCTGCAGGTGAGGGGGCGTGACCAGGTGCAGCTCTGTGCGCTAACCGCTTATCATATTAACAATCATTATGAGATCAGAGACAGAGAAATGAGGGGTGCACTTCATTTTTTCATTGATGTACTCAGGAGAGAACCTGGCGCTGATGTTTGGTGCACCCTAGAGGCTGACAGTTTTTTGGGATCCAGCGGGTCACGTGAATCCTGCGGGACACCTGTGAAAAGGATCTTCTGCACAAAGCGTCCAATGAATTCAAAGCTTGGCCCGAATCAGACCTGCTGCCTCTGTTTGTAAGTCCGTTCCAAAGGCTCGATTGCTGTCAATCTCTGACAACAGAGAGAAAATGTCATCGACTGACTTGAGCACAGCTGTGACAGTAGCTAGATGGCCAGTCCAGCGCTGTCCGAGCGTTTTCCTGGGTCTCCTTTAGAGTGGACTAAAACTGTGGGTTTCTTAATGAATTTGTAGAGAGACCCACACACTCCAAAGAAGTCCTCCATTGCACCCTCGCACGACATTGCATCTATCACCACTAGGTGGCGCTGATGATTGAAACAATGGCCATAGGGTACCTCTCTGGCGAGCCTGTCCTGCAGTATCTTCTGAACCTCACCATGCTTCCCAGAGATAACAGAGGCTCCGTCATACACCTGACTCAGAATTTTAGATGTATTTAAACCAACTCTGCTCAGCTCTGTGATTATAGTGTTTGCAAGAGTTTTGGCATCTCCCACATCTGCAGTAGCAATAGTTAGGAAACGCTCTCTAGCTTCCAAATGTTCTGCTACAAAGCGGATCACGATGGAAGTGTTTTCACAGCCTGTGGGGTCTCGGGTGCCGTCAACTTTAATGGTAAACCATGAATCACTGACTTCATGAACAACTTCTTCAGTTAAAATATCACTCATTATCTTAATTAGTTCATTTTGTACGTCATATATCTGGTATTTTGTGGGAGTTTGCAGTATCTTCTCAAGCTCTGAGTCTTTTCTCACAGAATACTCAAACAA
The DNA here is from genome assembly GCA_006937965.1 of Callopanchax toddi. Classification (NCBI taxonomy): domain Eukaryota; kingdom Metazoa; phylum Chordata; class Actinopteri; order Cyprinodontiformes; family Nothobranchiidae; genus Callopanchax; species Callopanchax toddi. The sequence continues at coordinate 1,111,461 of SSNR01000196.1, forward strand.
TGACATAAAAAGACCACAGCTTGCATCACCTTGAGAGTTAAATGCTTCCACACTCCCTCTGAGAGGCAATCGGTTTATGGCCAGGTACTGAAGCATGTCGATAATAGCACCGACGTAGTACCGATTTCTGGCTAGTTGGCCTTCATTCACAAGGGTAGACATCTCCTGTCCTGATTCAGCCCTCTTCACTCTCTCACCACTTTCCATGTGTTCTTTACACTCTTGATGCTCGCGTAATCCACTCTCTGCTGTGTGTTTCCACTCCCAAAAGCCAGTTTTCATGAACACAGACTCCCAAACTTTCGACATGGAAAACAAGATGTAGCGTCAGCTTTAACACTGTATTCTAACCAGTCTCTATGGTTGTACCACAGGGCAACAAATAAATGTTTCTGACCCTTAAAAGGTGAGAGTGGGCTTCCTGCCAACAGGACATGCCCAAAACACCTCCCTGGGGAGGCGTCCAGGAGGCATCCTGACCAGATGTCCAAACCACCTCAACTGGCTCCTCTCTACATGGAGGAGCAGCGGTTCTACTCCGAGTCTCCCCCGGATGTCCGAGCTCCTCACCCTATCCCTAAGGCTGAGCCCGGCCACCCTGGCAGGAAACTCATTTCAGCCGCTTGTATCCGTGATCTCGTTCTTTCGGTCATTACCCAAAGCTCATGACCAGGTGAGGATTGGGACGTAGACCGACCGGTAAATCGAGAGCCTTGCTTTCCGGCTCAGCTCCTTCTTCACCACAACAGACCGGTTCAGCGTCCATCACTGCAGACGCTGCCCCAATCCACCTGTCGGTCTCCCTCCTTCCCTCACTAGAGAACAAGACCCCGAGATACTTGAACTCCTCCACCTGGGGCAGGACCTCTCTCCCGACCCGGAGTTGGCAATCCACCCTTTTCCGGTCAAGAACCATGGCCTCAGACTTGGAGGTGCTGATCCTCATCCCAGCCGCTTCACACTTGGCTGCGAACCTCCCCAGTAAGAGCTGAAGGTCAGAGCCTGATGAAGCTAGGAGGACCACATCATCTGCAAAAAGCAGAGACGAGATTCTCCTGTCACCAAACTCCACCCCCTCCACACCACGGCTGCTCCTAGAAATCCTGTCCATAAAGGTTCTGAACAGGACCGGTGACAAAGGGCAGCCCTGGAGGAGTCCAACCCTCACTGGGAACAGGTCTGACTTACTGCCGGCTATGAGGACCAGACTCACACTCCTCTGGTACAGGGACTGAATGGCCCTTAACAAAAGACCATCCACCCCGTACTCCTGGAGCGCCCCCCACAGGGTGTCCCTGGGGACACGGTCATAAGCCTTCTCCAAATCCACAAAACATATGTGGATTGGTTGGACAAACTCCCATGACCCCTCCATCACCCTAGTGAGGGTAAAGAGCTGGTCCACAGTTCCAGGACCAGGACCAAAACCACATTGCTCCTCTTCTATCTGAGGTTCAACTATCGACCGGACCCTCCTCTCCAGGACCCTGGAGTAGACCTTTCCAGGGAGGCTGAGGAGTGTGATCCCCCTATAGTTGGAACACACCCTCTGGTCCCCCTTCTTAAAAATGGGAACCACCACCCCGGTCTGCCACTCCACAGGAACTGCCCCCGATGACCACGCAATGTTGCAGAGACGTGTCAACAAGACAGTCCTACAACATCCAGCCTTGAGATACCCAGGTCGGATCTCATCCACCCCCGGGGCTCCGCCGCCGCGTAGTTGTTTGACTACCTCAGAGACTTCTGTCCCAGAGATTGGACAGTCCGTCCCCAGGTCTCTCCTGGGAATGCGCGTCGGTGGGATTGAGGAGCTCCTCAAAGTATTCCTTCCACCGCCCGACTAAGTTAAAAATGTCTGATGAAAAACTAAAATAGTCAGACACTTTGACCGACGTGCTTCTCCAGTTGTATCTCTCTCTCTCTCTCTCTCTCGCTCACTGTCTCTCTTTTTCCTTCTGTCTCTTGCAAGCACCTCTCGATCGCTTAGAATAGAATAGAAAAGAATAGAATAGAAAAGAATAGAAAGAATAAAATAGAAAGAATAGAATAGAAAAGAATAGAATAGAATAGAAAAGAATAGAATAGAAATCCTTTATTGTCCCTCAGTGGGGAAATTCAGGTGCACCAGCAGCAAAGTTACAGTCAAATCAAAACATACACAACATTCACACAAGGATAAAAATTTTATAAATAAAAAATAAGAATAACTACCTGACTGTAAAGTAATTTAGAGCATAAACAATAATAACAGCATATTAAATCACAGCACAATCATTAAAAAGCAAAGAAAATCAACTCCCGTGTCATCCTCTAGTGCGCACTTCTTCGCGGTGGGGGGTGGGGGTGGGGGGGTTGGAGTCCAGTTCTGTGTGTGCAGGCTCACAGGTCAGCAAGCCTCCACAGCCTATGAATGCCACTTTGAGAGCTCCTTGAGATTGCACCCCAACAGGAAGTGTAGTTATTCAGTCTGATGGCGGGCTGAGCGATTGGGACTGGGCCGTGAAAGCACCGGTCTGCAAAGGCCATTTAGGCAGAGGGATCCGGTGTGATACCTGGTGGGCACTGGACACTTGTTTGTAATTCTCCTGTTGCAGAGCACAGGACGTCTGGAACGATTCAGTAACGAGCGCGCGCTGCCGGATCTCAGCTATAGCAACCGGACAAGACAGTACCCCCTCCTCTGCTTTAGTCACAGATCTGTTTGTTACTATTTACTTACTATTTGTTTATTCTTCAGAAAACAATAGAATATTATTTAAACATTGTTTGTTCAATAGACTATTCAATCAATAATCAGTTTGATTGATCAACAGGGGGCACCACTGAGTATTTATGAGCCCCTTTCCAGTGCAACACGCTAAAAGCTTCAGTTGTTCTTCCATCACTGTTGGTACCAACATGCATGTTTTCATCAGAGCTCCAGGCATGGCTGCTGTGTTTAAACTACATGTCTGGGAACACGCTCATGTGCTCCTCCTCAGTTGCCAATAAATGTTTTTATCACTTTTAACGTGATTAACATGTGAAGTGACAACTGTTAAATCATTATGTTATTTTAGTTTTCTCTCTCTTTTTATGTGTCAGACAAAAAGAAAAATATACAACAGATTTCCAGTCAGAAATCATAGCAGAGCTGAGCTGCTAACTCTTTCATTAGTGTTCAAAAATGTTATCTGGCACAAATCTGAGGCGGGCTGGGTGGACTGCCTGCAGCGATTTGGCCCATTCCTACACATCCCCAGGCTGCTCTGCCTCCCGCTGATTTCAGTCAGCTGACTGTTGGCCCTGAATCTGATTCCTGAATCTTGATTTCACTCTTCCTTCTATCCTAGCAGACTGAGTGCAACGGCGCCACGTTGGAACCGTGGCTCTGATTAGAAACCAATTAGCTCCCCAGATCGCAGACTCCTGCAGGACAGACAGAGACATCATCTTGTTTTGGAGCTTGATTCAGACGGAGCAGTCTATTTCATTCACTGAGGTTTGCTGGGAAACATAGGAGGACAAAAGTAGGAACTACTCCTTTAATGCTTTGACGCACCTTTTTTATTACAACCATTAAAATCCTGCTGCATATTTATGGCCTCATAAAAAAATTTAACTTTACCAATTTTCAAATGATTATTTTTTAACAATTCAAACAAAATCTTCAAACCAGCATCAGTCCTAATCACACGTCTGTTTTAATATTCATTTATTTAACAAGGTAAAACGTATTAACATATCAAAAAGAGTGGATTCATCATTTGCATTTTTTTAATTTTTACTCTAAAAATGCCAATTTTTGTCCTAACATAATTCCATTATGTGGTTTAAAAAACAGTCAATGATTTTGAAGTTGGTTTCATGAAAACTGGATTTTTTTATGGTTTATTTGTTGCAGTTTGGCAGTGGTTTAGCTGACGTTTCTTATGGTGCATTCGATTTGTACTCGGAAGTCGGAAATTCCGAGTTCCGAGTGGGAAAACCCAACTAGAACGCCCCCCGAAGTCGGACTTCCCACTCGGAAAGTCTGAGATTTTTTTGCATCCTGACTTTGGGAAAAAAGATGGCGACTCCTCACAAGAACAGTTAAAATGCCGTGAAAACACGTTGATTTTGCAAGATCTGCTTGTTTGGATGTATTTAAGTTCAGAATTACATGTGGTGCTTTGTGTCTTCTGACTCTAAACACATTCAGAGTGTTTGCATGAGCGAATTAATCAAAGTCTAAAACAATGTTTTGATGCGTGCTGCTAACAAAGTCAACAATGGCAATGTGTTTGTGTGTGAACCAAACACGTGAAGAAATACAACCATAAACTACTTTATGCTTTGGTTTCCCGATTTTTCCGACTTTGCAAACAGAACGCTGTAACTCGGGTATGACGTCATTCCCAGTTCCGAGTTCCGACCTCCGAGGACAAATCGAATGCACCGTAAAGTCTGAGGGATGTTGTTTTCATCTCCAACTACAGGCACACACACACACACACACACACACACACACACACACACACACACACACACACACACACACACACACACACACACTGATGTCCGTCCTAAACCAGAAGACTGCAGTGGTAAGTTACCAATGAGCTCAAAATGATGTGAATCATTTATGGCTCAGATTACTCCAAAAAGTTTAATCCCAAACAATACTTTTTATATTTTCTATAGAGAGTCTTCAAACAACCTAGGTGTCGCTAGCTACTTTACACAAACACGTCTCAGAGCCCTCACCCCTCCCGTTAGGTATAATCCTTATGTCTCCTCCGGACATGGGACATATGTCTCATTTTATGTTTATTCATTTGGCTGACACTTTTGTCCCAAGCGACTTATATTATTACATAGAAGTACTTGAAATAGTTGGAAAGAGCTGGCTCACTCATGTACCGGGAGGGGAAGATAAAGGTGGATCAGACAGGAGCAGCTGAGGGAGCAGCAGGTAGACTCTTTAGCAGTGGTCAGACCATTGTCAGTAATTAGTTTGTTCTTTCTGGGCAGAAAATGGACCAGAGGGTCAAAACAATGCTGACTTTGCTGCATCTGAATAGCAGCAGAAAAAAAACAATTTTTTTCTCAAAACATTATTTCAACCACAAACTAATTAATGCAGATCTTGTGCACAATAATATATATATGTTTTATATAGAAATAATAGATTTCTAAAAAATATTAAATTTCTATATTGGAAATATATATCTATAAATAGGCTGCATGGTGGCGCAGTTGGTTAGCACTGTTGCCTCGCAGCAAGGAGGTCGTGGGTTCGCGTCCCGGCCCTGCAGCCTCTCTGCGTGGAGTTTGCATGTTCTCCCCGTGCGTGCGTGGGTTTCCTCCGGGTACTCCAGTTTCCTCCCACAGTCCAAAGACATGACTGTCAGGCTGATTGGGCTGGTAAATTGTCCTTAGGTGTGAGTGGGTGTGTGGTTGTTTGTCTCGTTTGTCTCTGTGTGGCCCTGCGATGGACTGGCGACCTGTCCAGGGTGTCCCCCGCCTCTCGCCCCCTGACCGCTGGAGATAGGCACCAGCTGCCCTGCGACCCTCTGTGGAGGATGAAGCGGCTACAGAAAGTGGATGGATAGATGGATATCTATAAATAATACATTTCTGGAGGGATGGATGTCTACATTGGGCCTTCAATTTTTTGTATTTTTTTTCTCTTGAAAAAGTCAGTAAAAACCTGTTTTTGTCCAAATGAAGGAGATTTATGGTTCATTTTCTACAGCTCCAGTAGCCATTAGCCCTCATCATCACTACAATGTGGAATTTACAGTCAATCCATGTGATCGGTATCGGTGATCAGCAGCAAAAAACGTGATCGGAGCATCCCTACAACTGAGGCAGAGTTACGACACTAATTTTAAGATAATGGAGATCGATGCAGCAGAGGCGTCAAACAGCTGTCAGGAAATCTGGAGTTATGGAGTGAAATGTCTGAAGATGGAGCATCATGGTGACGACGTTCTGTGGGAGGAGACGGGACGACTGTGAGCTCAGCTGATCAGAGGACTGTGAGGAAAAGCCTCAAGCAGACTTTTGATCCGACATCTCCTGAGCAAAGTTCTGACAGTTTGCATTACTATGGTGTGTTTTGTTCAGGATCTCTAGAGTCTTTCCTGACAGAACCACACACATGCTAGAATATGAATTACAGATCTTTGGGAATGCATTAATAGGCAAATATTAAAGGTTTGTAATTAAGATAATATTTAAACAACCTCAAAATTTCAACAAAAATAGTTTCTTTAAAAAGTGATTTTAGTTTATTTCTGAAGATTAGTCTTGGAAAGGGGGTGTCGTCTTATAATCAGGGCTGTCCTACGGTACTTCTGTTATGACCACATTGTGGTTAATTTTTTAATTTTTATTTTATTTTTATGTGTGTGTGATTATATATAACAGCTCCACATTGTTAGAGAACTGGTGGGAGGGATTTTTACCAGCAACATTTTCAGTCAGATGAAAACATTTTGCTTCATTCTCTGCTCTAGTGGTGAGATGTGGGTTTTTGCGCATGTGAAAACTGACTTGCAAAAATGCACCCCACCAAAAAACATGTCACCAGCCACCACTGATATTCATAATACATCAACGTTTGATCACCTAATAAAACATTTTTTGTCCCTCCACCTCACCACAACCACCTTGAATTTCAGTGTCTTCTAAACCTCTCCGTTGTCACGATTTACTGTTAAAAGCCAAAAATCCACCGGCTTATGCATATGCAATAATTCATGAGGTACTTTGCATTGACCGTATATGGCAGAATGTGGGTGTGTAGGAGGAGGGTTCTGATCCAAAAACAGCTGAGCACAGTTCTAGGTCTGAGAGCGATTTATAAAGCAGAATAGTGGATTCTGTGCGTCCGCAGAGTTCTACAAAATAGAAATGGAATTTGCGTGAGTGAAATTTTTTTGCTGAGCTTAAAGGTCCCATGTCCTGGTTTTCAGTGTTTTCAGACTTAACAGTCGTGTGTTGAGTTCTCACCTTCAACCTGCCAGAAAGAGCAACAAACGGCGTCCATCTGTCTCCTAGTCCAGCCAGTGAGAAGCTCTTCCAGATTTCAGACCCAGGTTTCAAACCGTTTTTTTCACTCCAGCCCGCTATGAGGTCATAGCGATCTGGACTTGCTTATATGGTCAATTCTCCGCCCACATGCACGTTCACGACACCTGGAGCAAGGAGAACGCCAGTGCTGCTGCCGCCATTGACCATAGACCGTGTAGTGTTTAGTTTCAGTTTTGTTTCTCTTTCACGCGACGGCACTGCCCCCTACTGGGCACTGCCCCCTACTGGGCACTGCCCCCTACTGGACACTGCCCCCTACTGCAGCAGAAGTGTCAGGCTGCCAAATAAGGAGAAACCCAGCAGAACCGGAAGGCGGCGCTTTCTTCTGATCTCTGAGTTGCTCGTTAGGAAATAATTACAGTGTATTTTGAGTTCTAATGGTGCAACGCTGATCTAGAGGCATCAAAGATTACACCTGTTTAATATAAAGTGATTTAAATATGGAGTCACAGGCACTTTAAGAACGTTTTTAGTATGGATTCTACGCAAACTTTTATAAATGAGCACCCTGACCTTTGATGACTAAAGAGAACATGAAGAGCTAATTTTCATGTTGACTGGGAGAGAAACATGCTTGGATCATGTGTATGTGTGCATAATTTGATATATCTGAATTTGTTTTAGTGATTTGAGCTTCCTTTATGCCAGTGTCTGTACTGTACATTAGGCGGGTGTAAACTGTCTCCATTGATCACTGTCCACTCTGGACAGGTCACTAGTCATCACAGGATCATGATTATTGATTATAGAACTCTTTTTATATTTCTCATATTCACTAGAAGAAGCTCTGCCCTCTCAGTTGTGTCCTGAGAACCCGTGTTGTATTTATTTCTTCTTTATTCTTTATTTCTTCTAGCATTCAGCCCACTCAGTCTCTGAGAGCGTTTGACCCAGTGACCTTATCTGACCTTTCACCTATCATTGACAGAATGAAACCATCTACCTGTCCTAATGACACCCTTCCTGTTCTGTTGTTTAAAAAGGTTTTTCCTGTCATTGGTCCTTGTATTGTAGACATCTGTAACTCATCACTCTCATCCGGTGTGTTCCCTAGCTCCTTTAAACACGCTGTCGTTGAGCCATTATTAAAAAACAATCTGGATCCAGCACAGCTTAATAATTACAGGCCGATCTCTAAGACTCCTTTTATTTCTAAAGTCTTTGAGAAAGTGGTGGCAGAACAGCTGATTTCTTTTATGGAGAAATATGAGATTTTTGATCAGTTTCAGTCCGGTTTCAGAAAGCTCCACTCCACAGAAACTGCGTTACTAAAAGTCTCTAGTGATATTTTGATGTCAGCTGACTCTGGAGAACCCACTGTCATGGTTCTCCTGGATCTTTCCTCAGCATCTGACACCGTAGACCACAGTGTTCTGATTAACAGGCTTCATGATACTGTTGGTGTATCTGGTGTAGCCCTAGAGTGGTTCCAGTCCTGCCTTTCAGGTAGAACTTTTAGTGTCTTTGCGAACCAGATCATGTCTGACTCCCAGAACCTGACCTGTGGGGTACCACAGGGCTCAGTGCTGGGCCCTATCCTGTTCATTTTGTATGTTTTCCCCCTAGGCCAAATGATCAGACAGTTTGCTGATGTGTCTTATCATTTTTGTGCTGATGATATTCAGCTGTACTGCTCATTTAAACCGTCTGAATATTTTAAGTTGTCTTCTCTGTTAAAATGTTTTAACGACGTCAAACAGTGGCTCAGTGACAACTATTTACAGCTGAACTCTGATCAGACTCAATCACTAATTTTTGCTCCAGAGAACCAAATGAGTGATATTAAGCAGCACCTTGGTTTTCTGGCTGCTTCTGTTAAACCAAACGTCAGAAACCTTGGTATCATTCTAGATTCTGCCATGTCATTAGAGGAACATTCACGAACATTAATCCGTAACTGCTTTTTTCAACTGAGAAATATCTCTAAGATCAGAACTCTAGTGTCAAAAGCAGAACTAGAGATGATTATTCATGCTTTTATTTCATCTCGCCTTGATTACGGTAACAGCCTTTTTACATGTCTGAACAAGAAAGATCTGTCTCACCTCCAGTCAGTTCAGAACGCTGCTGCAAGGCTTTTAACCAACACACGAAAGAGTCAGCACATTACTCCAGTTTGAAGATCCCTGTACTGGTTACCAGTGCATTTTAGAATTCATTTTAAACTTTTAGTTTTTACTTTTAAAGCCCTGTGTGGTCAGGTCCCTGTTTATATCTCAGACCTTTTAAATCCCTACAGTCCTCCTCGTAGTCTGAGGTCTACTAGTCAGAGGCTGTTGGAGGTTCCTAGATCACATTTTAAGTCCAGGGGAGATCAATCTTTTAAAGTAGTGGCTCCAAGATTATGGAACGCTTTACCTCCTCCTCTGCGTAGCCTGGATTCTGTTGACTCTTTTAGGAAACAGTTGAAAACTCATTTATTCAGGCTCGCTTTTTACTGATTTTAGGTTGCATGATGTTTTTGTTTTATCATGTTCTTATTTTGCGTTTTATCATGTTCTTATGTTTTTATTTTTGCGTTTTATCATGTTCTTTTCAAGTTTTTATTTTGTGTTTTATTATGTTTTTTTCAAGTTTTATCCTTTGTGTTTTTATAATTGTTTTATTGTAAAGCACTTTGTGGCCATTGGCCTGAGAAAGGTGCTATATAAATAAAGTTATTATTATTATTATTATTATTTAAAATCACTGGCAGTGTTTCAGGTCCAGCTCGGTGTTCCAGTAGTCATAAATCATCTAGGGCAGGGTTAGTCAATTAAATGTGCCAAATTTTGAAGTTCCAGATCAGCACACTCAACTGGGTCCAGGGGGAGGGGCTCTCCAGGGACTGAGGACTAGGACCTGTATTTACTGCGTGGTCTGCACAGAACTGGATCTAGGTTTGGATCCAGATCACTGTTTGATCATCCCTGTTACAGGGCGCCAGGCTGTACTATAAAGTATATTGCACTGCCTTCATACTTAATTACTAGTTTCAATTAGAACTAAATGTGATGACAAAGCAGAAAAGCTGTGAGAAAATCGTTGGATTCTGTCAAGCGAGCAGAGTCCAGACATGTTGGTTCCAGAGACATCAGTCTGTATACCAGCAGCAGCAGCACGGCGTCCCTCTGAGGGTTTATTAGGCAACATCACCCTGATTTAGCAGACACTTTTATCCAAAGTGTCTTTTAGCACAGAAGGCTTTGAATATCTTTTAGGAGGGATCATAATTACTGAGTTTTACATAGCTGAACTCTATTCAGTGGGGAGAAATAACCTTCCATAAATGTATAGGCCTACTAGTGGTTAATAAATCAGCTAAAGTTTGTATAAGTCATTCAAACAGTGTGCAATGTGAGTTTTGCAATGTGTGTCGTAAAATGTATGTTAGCCCATCAAACAGCGTGTTAAAACAACAGGTTATTCACCATGTTTCCTTCCAGCCTATCAGAAAGCTGCTGGTTGCTCCACTGAGGTAAAACCAGAACGACCTCCAGTGGAAAATCCAAATTAACCATGAGCAACGCTGTTTTCCCATGAACACTGTGGAAACAGACAGGATGAAAAGATCAGTTCTCATTTCACCATACAGTGTGGACTACACTAGTACCAATATTTCTACCAATAAGCTAAAGGAGTACTGCTGGATCAGGAAAACGGCTGGGCTGTTTACAGATTATTTTTGCCCACTGATCTATGAGGAATATGGAAATTAGGGGTTGAACGACTTGCTATTCGACTTCGACTAATTGCTGATGACGTCATACATACGGCGTATACAGAACAGCTTTATAAAACTTGACAGGCTTTATTGCTAAAACGTATTTTAATGCTGACAACAAACAGCTGAGAGAGAGCAGTTGTTTTAGGAGCACTTTGGTTTTAATATCAAGTCTTTAGACTAAAATGCTGATTAGTTTTAGTCACATTTTAGTCAGGTTTAGATGAAAACAGTTTTAATCTGACTAAAACTGTGGTCTATTGTTCGGCCATAATCATAACAAAGACATTCGCTATTTAATGCATAAAATCACTCAAAGCTTGATAGCTGAGCCATTAGCTCGTTAGCTTAGCCGTTAGCACATCGGAGGTTTGAATAGCGCCGCATTTTTAGTAAAACAAGAGATAAAGAAAGCAAAGACTCACCGTTAAGTTGATTAAATCAGGACAATCGATTGGTAAGGGCATCAAAAGCTGGCAAGAAGTATTCTTTGAGTAAATATCCATTTTAATAGGCAGCGCCAGACCGGAACACATCAAAGGAAATGAAACGAAACCCCTTCAAAATAAAAGTTCACGTGATCAGCAAAGAGTCGACCTTTGGTTTAAAAAGTCACTACAGCCCACAAAAGTCGACTTGTCGACTAGTTCGTGCAACCCCTAATGGAAATAGACAAAAAAATCACTTTCTGGTGGACCAAATCGCTCAAAAAGACTTGAAACTGCAGCGGAGATTTATTTTATGGAAGTGACATTCACTGAAGGGGCTTTGACTCGTATTTCAGTTTTAGTTTCGGCCCAGACACCGTGTGTTTCATCGCTGTATGAAGAGTGCAGCACCATGATCACCTGCTGAGAAGTAGCAAGTGAGCTGAGCTACTCTGTACTTCTCACCTCCTGCTGCGCTGCAGGGAGCATGAGTGGAGTGACATTCACCCTGCAGGCCAGTCTAGGTACCAGATGTGCACCCCGAGCAGATCTAGTACCTACACTGGCGTGCAGCGTGAGTCCTCCAGAGAGGACACGCTGCACCCCGTCAGTAGCACACACACTACAGCAAAATAAAGGCTGTCGCACCCGGGACTCGCCCTTCCCCTGGACGGTGGGTCAGACCCGCAGCAACTCCTTAGCTCGTTACCACTATGCTGTGCACCCTCCCACTCAGCTCCAGGAGGAGATTCTGCACACACACCACCTCTTTAAGATAAGAGAAGCTCTTGAGGAGTTTTGTCATTAGGAGTTGCCCCAAAACGCACCAACGCTGACAGATTTCTTCAAATTGTCTAATTAAGAAGTTGGACTCGTGCACTGAGGGCAGAGGATCGTGCAGCTCAGCAGGTGGAGGGAAGGAGAGGAGGTATGGAAAGCTGTTTTAGTCTAATTTAAATAAATACATGCTGTTATTAGGAAATAATGATTAAATCCTCCATGAAATAAATAAATATCCCTCTTAAATAGATTTTTAAAATGCTGTTACTGATAAATAATAAGCAAATACTCCATTAAGATAAATTAAAATCCCTGATGAAACTCTGTGTATATATATATATATATATATATATATATATATATATATATATATATATATATATATATATATATATATGTTCTTATTATTTTTAACACATCTGTAGTTATGTTTCATATATTTATTTTATTTTTCTCTTTCAAATATATTTTTACGTATACAGGCAGATATACACATGACATATCTACATAAATCAAAAAATAGCTTTATAGAAACACAGTTGTAGATAAATTACCTTAGGGTTAGAAAACAAAACATAAACAACAAAGACATCATTAAAAAAGCAAACAAAACAAACAAAAAAAAAGCATGTAAAATATTTAACAAAAACAAAGATTATATAAATCCGATACATCATATATTGTGCAAGTGCATTCAACCAATCACCTCCCCTTCCCTTTCTCCCTTCTTAATTAATGCAAATACTCCATTAAGATAAATTAAAATCCCTGATGAAATTCTGTATATATATATATATATATATATATATATATATATATATATATATATATATATATATATATATATATATATATATATATATATGTATGTATTGTCATTATTAACATGTGGTGGCTCAGAGTTAGACCTCTTGACTCCACACAGAAACACGACACTTCAGTCTAGTAAAAAAAGTGAGAAAACATTTTAAAACTACACCTAAATGCAGATTATACACAGTACTTATAGTATTTATAATGGATAGATTGTTTAGTTTAATTTTCACGGTTTAATTAAAACTATTTTGTGATTCTAATCTTCTTCTTCCTGCTCCTGTGAGACTGTTAGGTCTAATAAATGTAAAGGATATGAGCTTCACCCCTGAAATGAGTGATAAAACTATAGAATTTCCCCAACATTCATATTGTTAAGCTGTATCTGTGATTCAGTTTTACGTACTGCTTCACTGTATCAACTGCTCCACAGTTAGTTGAGTGGCAAGATTAGGAAATAAAAAACTCCATCCCTGAAGCTAAAAACGCATCATTGCTTAATCTGTAGCAGAATGTGTGACAGCAGAATGATAACAAGTTTATTGTAGGTATTATCATGTTTAAGTGGCCATTTGAAGCTATAAATACGTGTATGTCTGCAGGGCACTGAGCTGGCTTCATCTAAAAGTCTCACCATCAGAACTAACCCCGTCCTATCGGCGCTGACTGGAGTGTCCTCCTCAGCTAAGCTGATAAATCCTGCTTCCAGATCCTTTTGATCTGCCATATCTAAACACAGATATTTAAAGTGTGTTTCTGAGAGGATTTAAGTGTTGTGATTGATGTTCTGCGTTTAACGAAATGAGTTGTTTCTGTTCCTTCGCTTCACAAAGTGCACCAGTGTAATCAGAAAGTAACGTTTTAGAGTCAATAAACACGACGGAATGATCCAGCAGCACACACATTAGATACGAGGTGTGAGTGAGGAGATCCTTTTATTAACCTCGTCATCAACCATTTGGCTGTTTTTATGATGCATTTAGATTCAAATGAAGGACAAAAGTGATAAATGAATAAAAACTTTAAGCCTTCAACTTGTCACGTACAGGTTTATACTTAGTTAGAGGCGGACTTTAAAAGTAATCATGCTATTATATCTACGGCAGGGAGCTTAGTAACCTGAATGAATGTAAATAGAATTCTGTAGCAGCGAAAGATACAAAGTGGTCTAATTAAATCCTTCTCTATGTGAATTTAATTTCCCCAGGCCTCATGGCAGCCTGTCAGTGACAAGAGAGCCACCTTCCTCTCTTGTCTTCCTCTCAGCAAATTGCAATTAGGCGGTGGGTGTATCTTGGCATGCTGGTCCAGCTTGTGTTTTAAAGATGAAAGTGGCGGTATATTGACTTCCACTGGGCCTCATATGGAGCGGCGGACTGTTAACACAGATATTGATTTGTCTTTATATGCTTGTTGGGTTTTTAGAAAGCAGCCACTTGTGACCATGGTGTTCATTGTTTCTTAAAAATATTGATAACACTCCTGAGTCTATTTGCACTGTAACAGATTCTCGAGCCAATTAACACTGGCATCCACTGCTGAAGTCATTTTCATCTCATTGATTGGAGTTTTTCCTGGTGTTTTATTTGACTAAACACTGTGGTAATTGCTGTATGACAAGCTGCTAACTAGGTGCTTTTCTTTGTGGTAAGTATAGAAAGTAGTTTGAAGATGAAAAATGGAAGAAGCAACAAAAGCAAACCCTGCTGAGGAGGAGGACAGTCGACACCTACACCTGTTTTGATGGGATTCGTAGGAGGCTAGAAGAAAGGAGACTGGAGCTATTGTTTTACACGACGACTGCCTCAGAACTCTGATATTTCTGCTCATAGAGGATTTTTTTCTTTTTGAATTGAAATTCTGCCGCCTGCTGCATCGGTGTGTTTTGGGTTTGGCCCTCACCAACACCTGCTGCGCCTTCAGAAAGCCTGATTTATTTTGATAGACCTTTTCAGTGACACACGTTGTCATGTGGAACGC
>SSNR01000196.1:1126236-1153968 GCA_006937965.1 Callopanchax toddi
ATATATATATATATATATATATATATATATATATATATATATATATATGTATGTATTGTCATTATTAACATGTGGTGGCTCAGAGTTAGACCTCTTGACTCCACACAGAAACACGACACTTCAGTCTAGTAAAAAAAGTGAGAAAACATTTTAAAACTACACCTAAATGCAGATTATACACAGTACTTATAGTATTTATAATGGATAGATTGTTTAGTTTAATTTTCACGGTTTAATTAAAACTATTTTGTGATTCTAATCTTCTTCTTCCTGCTCCTGTGAGACTGTTAGGTCTAATAAATGTAAAGGATATGAGCTTCACCCCTGAAATGAGTGATAAAACTATAGAATTTCCCCAACATTCATATTGTTAAGCTGTATCTGTGATTCAGTTTTACGTACTGCTTCACTGTATCAACTGCTCCACAGTTAGTTGAGTGGCAAGATTAGGAA
The DNA here is from genome assembly GCA_006937965.1 of Callopanchax toddi. NCBI lineage: Eukaryota > Metazoa > Chordata > Actinopteri > Cyprinodontiformes > Nothobranchiidae > Callopanchax > Callopanchax toddi. Next base: position 1,126,690 of record SSNR01000196.1, read on the forward strand.
ATAAAAAACTCCATCCCTGAAGCTAAAAACGCATCATTGCTTAATCTGTAGCAGAATGTGTGACAGCAGAATGATAACAAGTTTATTGTAGGTATTATCATGTTTAAGTGGCCATTTGAAGCTATAAATACGTGTATGTCTGCAGGGCACTGAGCTGGCTTCATCTAAAAGTCTCACCATCAGAACTAACCCCGTCCTATCGGCGCTGACTGGAGTGTCCTCCTCAGCTAAGCTGATAAATCCTGCTTCCAGATCCTTTTGATCTGCCATATCTAAACACAGATATTTAAAGTGTGTTTCTGAGAGGATTTAAGTGTTGTGATTGATGTTCTGCGTTTAACGAAATGAGTTGTTTCTGTTCCTTCGCTTCACAAAGTGCACCAGTGTAATCAGAAAGTAACGTTTTAGAGTCAATAAACACGACGGAATGATCCAGCAGCACACACATTAGATACGAGGTGTGAGTGAGGAGATCCTTTTATTAACCTCGTCATCAACCATTTGGCTGTTTTTATGATGCATTTAGATTCAAATGAAGGACAAAAGTGATAAATGAATAAAAACTTTAAGCCTTCAACTTGTCACGTACAGGTTTATACTTAGTTAGAGGCGGACTTTAAAAGTAATCATGCTATTATATCTACGGCAGGGAGCTTAGTAACCTGAATGAATGTAAATAGAATTCTGTAGCAGCGAAAGATACAAAGTGGTCTAATTAAATCCTTCTCTATGTGAATTTAATTTCCCCAGGCCTCATGGCAGCCTGTCAGTGACAAGAGAGCCACCTTCCTCTCTTGTCTTCCTCTCAGCAAATTGCAATTAGGCGGTGGGTGTATCTTGGCATGCTGGTCCAGCTTGTGTTTTAAAGATGAAAGTGGCGGTATATTGACTTCCACTGGGCCTCATATGGAGCGGCGGACTGTTAACACAGATATTGATTTGTCTTTATATGCTTGTTGGGTTTTTAGAAAGCAGCCACTTGTGACCATGGTGTTCATTGTTTCTTAAAAATATTGATAACACTCCTGAGTCTATTTGCACTGTAACAGATTCTCGAGCCAATTAACACTGGCATCCACTGCTGAAGTCATTTTCATCTCATTGATTGGAGTTTTTCCTGGTGTTTTATTTGACTAAACACTGTGGTAATTGCTGTATGACAAGCTGCTAACTAGGTGCTTTTCTTTGTGGTAAGTATAGAAAGTAGTTTGAAGATGAAAAATGGAAGAAGCAACAAAAGCAAACCCTGCTGAGGAGGAGGACAGTCGACACCTACACCTGTTTTGATGGGATTCGTAGGAGGCTAGAAGAAAGGAGACTGGAGCTATTGTTTTACACGACGACTGCCTCAGAACTCTGATATTTCTGCTCATAGAGGATTTTTTTCTTTTTGAATTGAAATTCTGCCGCCTGCTGCATCGGTGTGTTTTGGGTTTGGCCCTCACCAACACCTGCTGCGCCTTCAGAAAGCCTGATTTATTTTGATAGACCTTTTCAGTGACACACGTTGTCATGTGGAACGCTGAATACAGCTTATGAAACTAGTCTGCCTGTGACTCTGAGGATCAAACAACAGGCTGAGAAACGAACAGAAACACAAACGTCTCAGGAGAGGAGGAGAGGAATTGAAGAGTGGAGGAACATGTTGGGATTTTTCTTCATCCTGTGGTCAGAGGCGAGTCCAGTGAAGCCTGCATGGGTCCCACAGAAAACATCAGCGCTGCGCCGCGAAGCACCCGAGCCGTGGTTTTGACTAGAAATCTTTTTATTCAGATAAAGTAGTTCCTCGAGGAGCGCCACATCGCATCCCAGATGTGCTGGTCCACGCCACAGCGCTAAAGATACACAACAGTTCTGTTTCTGAGTCGCGGCGCCTCTGAGACGCATGCTTCACAACATTGTGGAGGACTTTGAGATTTCGACAATACGCTGAACCGCTACTAGTACAGCAAACAAACAACCACCAGTACATGGAGGAGGAGCCTAAACAGCTCACTGACCCGTTGATGAAGAATTATAAGATAATCCCACAAAACACCACGATTGTTTTGACCAAATACAGACCAAAATCTGAGCTTTGTTCTCAGTTCCCACGAGATATTGTGACTATTGCTTGATTTTGCAAGTTGCGTTCAACGGCGCTTCACTTCATGAGACTCGCCAAAGACGCGGCGCTACCACGGAGCGGCGCTACCACGGAGAGGCGCTACCACGGAGAGGCACTCCACGGAGAGGCGCTACCACGGAGAGGCGCTACCACGGAGAGGCGCTACCACGGAGAGGCACTCCACGGAGAGGCGCTACCACGGAGAGGCGCTACCATGGAGAGGCACTCCACGGAGAGGCGCTACCAAGGAGAGGCACTCCACGGAGAGGCGCTACCACGGAGAGGCGCTACCAAGGAGAGGCACTCCATGGAGAGGCGCTACCACGGAGAGGCGCTCCATGGAGAGGCGCTACCACGGAGAGGCGCTACCACGGAGAGGCGCTACCAAGGAGAGGCACTCCACGGAGAGGCGCTACCACGGAGAGGCGCTACCATGGAGAGGCACTCCATGGAGAGGCACTCCACGGAGAGGCGCTACCATGGAGAGGCGCTACCACGAAGAGGCGCTACCATGGAGAGGCACTCCATGGAGAGGCACTCCACGGAGAGGCGCTACCATGGAGAGGCGCTACCACGAAGAGGCGCTACCATGGAGAGGCACTCCATGGAGAGGCACTCCACGGAGAGGCGCTACCACGGAGAGGCGCTACCACGGAGAGGCGCTACCACGGAGAGGCGCTACCACGGAGAGGCGCTACCACGGAGAGGCGCTACCACGGAGAGGCACTCCACGGAGAGGCACTCCACGGAGAGGCGCTACCATGGAGAGGCACTCCATGGAGAGGCACTCCACGGAGAGGCGCTACCACGGAGAGGCGCTACCATGGAGAGGCACTCCACGGAGAGGCGCTACCAAGGAGAGGCACTCCACGGAGAGGCGCTACCACGGAGAGGTGCTACCAACCATGGAGAGGCACTCCATGGAGAGGCACTCCACGGAGAGGCGCTACCATGGAGAGGCGCTACCACGAAGAGGCGCTACCACGGAGAGGCGCTACCATGGAGAGGCACTCCACGGAGAGGCACTCCACGGAGAGGCGCTACCAAGGAGAGGCGCTACCACGGAGAGGCGCTACCAAGGAGAGGCACTCCATGGAGAGGCGCTACCACGGAGAGGCGCTACCAAGGAGAGGCACTCCATGGAGAGGCGCTACCACGGAGAGGCGCTACCACGGAGAGGCGCTACCACGGAGCGGCGCTAACTTCTTCTGCGCGACCCAGGCCTAAGGGAGGCAAAGCTGTGGGATGATTAAACAGGGGGCGGAGTTTATTGTGCTTTTAGAATCACTTCATGCATTCAAATTATTTGTATATTTCATAGACAAATGTCACTGTTTGGATCAGCTGTTACTAACCTAACTAGAATTACTAAACCTGTCAGAAGTTCCCTCAGAAACCCAGACCTGAGTCACAAACCAGAACCTCCAGACCAGACGAGCTCTGAGCTCATTTTAACAACCTCTGATGGTTGATCAGGTTATCAGGATGAAACATTTTAACACTAAAACACCTTGATGTGTCATCAGAGGTCTGTCTCCTTTAACTCTACAGCTGTTTTCTAAGGCTCACTCTGTTTTAATAGTTTGACTGTAGAAACCTTCTCCTCTCCTGACAGTAAAGGATTACATTTAGATTTTATGGATCATTCAGATCAAAGTATGAATTTAAAAACGTGTCGGGACTGTCGGTCCACCAGGAAACACCTGGGTTCACCAGAGAGCCAGTCCATGCATGGTTTACGCATAGTGTGGCCGGTGATCTGTCCGAACTCTGCCAAGTTGTTGCCATGGCTTTGCGACCTGCTGAGCGGTGCCCCTCCACGCTGAAACAAGCCCCGTACCACACATGGTCAGTCCAGTTCGTGCCAGGTGCCGAGCGTGTCGTGGGCCGTAGTTTCTCCTCCAGGGCACCCCTACATCTCCCCTGGACCGGGTCCAGGTCCTGATTTGCTGCGCGGTCTGACTTCAAACAGAACCAGAGTCTGCCATTTGGTGATGCCTGGCACAGACAATGGCTTATTATTTGCAGATAAAAATTAAGTAGTTTTGAAAAAGTGTTTTTAGACCAATGGGCTCTGAGCACGCAGCTAGGTGACGTAATCTCCGGTAGAAGGTCAGGATGGACGTAAACTTCCGGTAGCTGCTGGAAGCACATACTGTGTTTGCTAGTTTCCTTTCGGGAGCTTGCTTCAAGCTTTTCTGTGTTCATGTCCTAAACATGACATGTACACTGACAAAATGTGCGTTTCAACAACATACTGACAGCAGGTCTAACACCACTGCTGTGTGCCGTTCTGTACAGTATCAACAAGATCAAATTCCCACCTCCCATCGTTAGCACTGAGACCCGAAGTCTCGTACCATCCTCACGCCAAACACGGGACTGATGCGTGCACAGAGGCGTCAGATGTGTGAAATTGAATAATTTCACGGCACACCTGACGATCTCTCAAGGCACACTAGTGTTGTTGACCCATCACGTGTCTCGGCTGTGCCCAGTTAGTGACGTCAAACAGACTTTAAACGTAGACTTTCATACGCCGTCAGAGCTGCTTTGTTTCTCTCTTTACTTCGTTACCATTTTGCATGAAAGGAATCCTAAACTGACAGCGTCTGAGGAAAGGGCCTCTTGTGTTTCTCAGATGCAACTCAATGATACCTGAGAACAGATAGAGACAGGTTTGTCTTTATGTGAAAGACAGCTCCAAACATAAAGCAGAGCTCTGTGTGCTTTAGCAGATTGGCTATCATCGGCTCATCCCAGAAGGCAGGAAATACACTCAGTTCATCTGTCAAGAGCCACGGCCTGTTGTCTGATCAGCAACCTGAACAGAGTCAAGGTTACGTCCTCAGCACAAGACAAGATGCTGTCTGATCCTGAGAACTCTATTGAGTGAAAGCCACTGAGTCACAGCAGTGGACCCGGCCTTCAGCGGCTTCACTTTCCACTTCCCATCAATATTGTTTTAGCACTAAGACGATGCTCCCCATGCTGCAGGAGCTCTGGAGCTGTACGGATCAAGAGAGGTTCATTACAGACAACTGACTGGAAAATGGATGGAAGGATAAAAAATGATGTGCTAACAAATTATAATCACGTTGACATTTTATACACATATATACAGTATCTATATGTTTGATTTAGTTGATATAAATCTATCTCTGAATTATTAATCCCTTCTCATTTCTCTGAGCTGATCTATTTTAGTGTTTTTCTCAACACGGTGAGGGAAGCTGTTTTCAGTGTCAGGCGTGTGAAGTCTGTCAGTCAGTGGTCACTCTGCGGGCTGAACTGACCAAATCTCATTTATTTATTTATTTACCCAAATCCACTTTTTTATTTATGACAGTCTGAACCGGATGTTTGTAACTGAGGTCACTTTCATACGTGCTCCTAAATCAGGTGAAGATCAAAGACCTCGGGTCACTTCAGAGCCCAGACTGTTCACTGGAGTCCGACAGCGGATGCATTTCATAGGATAAGACACCATCATTGATCACTTGCTTTAAATTTGGATTCCCATGGTACAGATTAGTGACTGGGACAACCAAGATGCAACAATATACATCTACATGCTACTTCTGGTTTCTGGCACCATAAAACAGGATTTCTGCATAAAAAGTTGAGTCAGAGTCACTCAGTGCGTTTACATGCAGTCTAGAAAACTGAATTATTGCCTTAAATCGACTCAAGTCGGTTTTTAAAACTGCATGTAAACACGTGTTGATGCAAAAATGTTTGCCAGGTTCAAAACATGAGTCAGAGAGACTGTACTTTTATAAAAATAATTATAGGTAATTTATTTACATATTTAGTTAAGCCTTATATCGTTCTCACAGGCGCAGCACAGAATGAGAGCATTTTTCATAGAGAGCCCCCCGAATCAGAGCGTCCGGCCTTTTTTATAACCCTGATACACTTACACACACACACGCACTCACACACACACACACAGGCAATGTTGGAAAAACAGGATGAGTTTCGTAACTCTGCCTTAAATGGTCAGCCTTCCTCCACTTGCTCACTTCCTGGAATCGTGACTTTGCACTTTTCAGATGGGACATCTGGGTTTTTCTGAAGCCTTGTTTACAGAGTTCAACTCTGGGTGAAAGACCTTACTAGACCTAATATTTCTCTCTGCATTTTCTCAGCTAATATGTGATATATCATTAAAATTCACATCACACGTTAGTCCGGCTGAAGTGGAACTGGATCTAATGGAGCTAAAGCTCCCAGATAATGCGGTCGTAGCTCGACTTCCTCCTCCATGTAAACAGCTTAGTCGAGCTAGTGCCGTCTGGGCGCTCCTCCTCCGGGAGTGACGACACCGCGGAAGTGGTAATACAAACAAATCAGTAGCGGTAAAAGACGATAGCAGCAAAAACAAACGGACAGCTTGTCAGCGCTGAGTACACGAAGACGCCCGATCACATTTGTGACCGATAGAAGCGTTTAGAACAAGAGTTTTTAAACGCTAAGAAAACAACCGGCAGAAGACCGACATGTCGCCCCCTATTGTAGCGGAGTGGAGCGAACTTCATTTAAGAGTTCGGTTTTCTAACAGACGTGTAAACTAGGATAAAGGCTCCCAGTTTATTAACATGAGATCGACCTAGACCGATCTAGCTCGACTTAGATGTGCATGTAAACGCACTGAGTGATTTTCATTGAAATAAATCTTTCTCATTTGCAGAATGAAGACAGACAGAAATGTAAAGACAGAAACTAAAAAACAATTAAGGGAAAAAAGACACTGACATGCATCACGAGGCTCTAGAATAGAGTTACACAGGTTGGCATCTTGTTTCTGTAGCTCTGCAGTGTCACTAGTGAATCTTTGTTTTTTGTTTTTTAGATTGAAGGTGTTGATACTTTCAGTGAATTTGATCAGGTTTGTGCTACTTGGAGGATATTTGCTCTAACTTTTCTAAATTTGACTACTTGATAAGATGTGTAACCATAGAAATGAGGGACAAAGGGAAGCAGCTAACTGACATCTCAAAAGCTCAATAATATTCAAACTGTGACCCAAAATCCCAGACGAGTCATAATGAAGGAGACGTGGATGTAGAGCAGGAGCAAAGCAGAGAGAGAGGAAGAAGTTGAAACCATCACCTCCACCATCATAACATCATCACGGAGACGTGGCTGCAGGATCACATCCTGACTGCAACATCTATCTGTCTGGTTTTCACATGAATTAGTTACTTAAACATCTGCGCTCGCGTACATACAGTATACAGCAGCTACAGCTCCTTTCCTGGAGCTCTGCGTGAGGCGCCAGGCTGATTCACGGTGGATTTTGTGAAGTAATGACAGCTTGAGGGACACGGTACCGGCCGGTTTGAGGGACACGGTACGGTTTGAGGGACACGGTACCGGCCGGTTTGAGGGACACGGTACCGGCCGGTTTGAGGGACACGGTACGGTTTGAGGGACACGGTACGGTTTGAGGGACACGGTACCAGCCGGTTTGAGGGACACGGTACCGGCCGGTTTGAGGGACACGGTATGGTTTGAGGGACACGGTACCGGCCGGTTTGAGGGACACGGTACGGTTTGAGGGACACGGTACCGGCCGGTTTGAGGGACACGGTACCGGCCGGTTTGAGGGACACGTACCGGCCGGTTTGAGGGACACGGTACGGTTTGAGGGACACGGTACCGGCCGGTTTGAGGGACACGGTACCGGCCGGTTTGAGGGACACGGTACGGTTTGAGGGACACGGTACCGGCCGGTTTGAGGGACACGGTACCGGCCGGTTTGAGGGACACGGTACGGTTTGAGGGACACGGTACCGGCCGGTTTGAGGGACACGGTATGGTTTGAGGGACACGGTACGGTTTGAGGGACACGGTACCGGCCGGTTTGAGGGACACGGTACCGGCCGGTTTGAGGGACACGGTACGGTTTGAGGGACACGGTACCGGCCGGTTTGAGGGACACGGTACGGCCGGGTGGAGGGACACGGTACGGGTTGAGGGACACGGTACCGGCCGGTGTGAGGGACACGGTATGGTTTGAGGGACACGGTACCGGCCAGTTTGAGGGACACGGTACGGTTTGAGGGACACGGTACCGGCCGGGTTGAGGGACACGGTACCGGCCGGGTTGAGGGACACGGTACCGGCCGGTTTGAGGGACACGGTACGGTTTGAGGGACACGGTACCGGCCGGTTTGAGGGACACGGTACGGTTTGAGGGACACGGTACCAGCCGGTTTGAGGGACACGGTACCGGCCGGTTTGAGGGACACGGTATGGTTTGAGGGACACGGTACCGGCCGGTTTGAGGGACACGGTACGGTTTGAGGGACACGGTACCAGCCGGTTTGAGGGACACGGTACCGGCCGGTTTGAGGGACACGGTATGGTTTGAGGGACACGGTACCGGCCGGTTTGAGGGACACGGTACCGGCCGGTTTGAGGGACACGGTACCGGCCGGTTTGAGGGACACGGTACGGTTTGAGGGACACGGTACCGGCCGGTTTGAGGGACACGGTACGGTTTGAGGGACACGGTACGGTTTGAGGGACACGGTACCGGCCGGTTTGAGGGACACGGTACGGTTTGAGGGACACGGTACCGGCCGGTTTGAGGGACACGGTACGGTTTGAGGGACACGGTACCGGCCGGTTTGAGGGACACGGTACCGGCCGGTTTGAGGGACACGGTACCGGCCGGTTTGAGGGACACGGTACGGTTTGAGGGACACGGTACCGGCCGGTTTGAGGGACACGGTACCGGCCGGTTTGAGGGACACGGTACGGTTTGAGGGACACGGTACCGGCCGGTTTGAGGGACACGGTACGGTTTGAGGGACACGGTACCGGCCGGTTTGAGGGACACGGTACCGGCCGGTTTGAGGGACACGGTATGGTTTGAGGGACACGGTACCGGCCGGTTTGAGGGACACGGTACGGTTTGAGGGACACGGTACGGTTTGAGGGGCACGGTACCGGCCGGTTTGAGGGACACGGTACCGGCCGGTTTGAGGGACACGGTACCGGCCAGTTTGAGGGACACGGTATGGTTTGAGGGACACGGTACCGGCCGGTTTGAGGGACACGGTATGGTTTGAGGGACACGGTACCGGCCGGTTTGAGGGACACGGTATGGTTTGAGGGACATGGTACGGTTTGAGGGACACGGTACTGGCCAGTTTGAGGGACACGGTACAGTTTGAGGGACACGGTACCGGCCGGTTTGAGGGACACGGTACCGGCCGGTTCCAGCCCATCGAGTCCCCCTGCATCTTGTATATAAATGATAAAGGTTAAATTCTAAACAATTAATGAAAACATTCAATTTAATGATCAATAACACTTTAGACAGCATTATTAATGTGCCATTTATTCATCATTTGCGTTGATATTCTGTTTTGTCAGTTAGATTAGAGCCTAACACGCACGATCAGGACTAGAGGCGGGCTGATCCGGGAGCTGAGCATCTGCCAAGTCACCGCTGTGACAGATGATGAGGTACGACGAAGGCTTTATTAAAGCTGTGGCGTTGCTGGTCCTGACAGCTAGAATGAATGATATCCTTGGCATCTGTGGACAATGTCTCCCCTCCAGTCCGTTTTTATTACTTATTCATGTAGAGCAATAACGTTGGTTCAATTTCCTCCTCTATCAATTTAAAAACTTGGCTGTTAAACTGTGAATTATGCAACACTTGAACAAAAAGAGAGATGGCAGCTAATCAACCCGGCTAGGCTGAGGGTATTTACAGCCAGTGAGGATGTGTGAATGTTGACTGTCTGCTGGTCCTTTTTATTAGCAGAATGAAGAACCCGTCCTCTACTGCTCACCTTCTGAGGACGTGCATGAAGTCGTTTTTATCTTTCACGTTATTTTCAACAAAAACAAAACCTTGTCTCATATTTGGGTCAGCACAGTACGATGTAAGAAGTTGTGATGGTAAAAGTGATGGTCATAGTGCTGCACAAGGTGGCAAACATCGGTGAAGGTCCCAGGAGAGACGGGGGACGTGTCCCACAAAACGCCATAAGACACAATTATTATATATTAATGTTTGTTGAAAGAACAATACAAGTTGTGCTTCTTCAAAACACGCTGTTTAAGAGTTACAACTAATTCATTTAGTTTGTTTTGGTTTGAGGGTTTTTGGAGTAATTGTTCTCCTTTTTGGCCCTTTGCTAAGATGTGTAACCATAGCAACAAGATGCTTGTTTACAAGAAGGAGCAGACTTCTTAAAAGCTCAAATAAAACCCAGCATAGTTCAAATGAGCCTCATTGTTTCTGTAATGTTTGACCCTCCATCACCCCTCCTACCAGGTGGTTGTGTGATCAGTCAGCTCACCCCATCATGCTCATGCTGATGTTTGACTTGATGTTTCTCCTTCATCCCCACCTCCGTCTCTGTCTTTATGAAGACAGGACCAGGCCAGGTGCTTGTGTTTGCCCGTCTCCAGAGCTGTTGGAGCCCACTGCCAGCCTCGTTACTGAGCCTGCTGATCCATAGCCACAAACCTGTGCAAAGGCAGAGAGGTATTAGTGAGCGAGGGCTTTACACAGCTGCTGGATGAGTGGCTCAACATCCCCTCCGCTCATTACTGACTTCTGTTAGCATACACTGAGCTGCTTTCAGCTGAAATAGATCATCCAAAAAGTGTTTCCTCTTGTGTGCGTCGTCGTTTCCAGTGTGACTGAACATGACTTGATTAATTCCATTTCTTTTTATTGACAGTATTAGACAAGATCTACATCAGTAATGACCCCAAAGTAAGTGTCTGAGTTTGTTGTTAAAAGCTCTGAAGTGGTACCGTACTCCTCAGCTTTACTACTGGTCTACTGGACCTTTACTATCCTGGTTTGTTGACTCTTAACTTTTCACTGCTTGCTAAGCTGATTTGTTTCCAGCGGTTGCTAATTATCCCTCAGGGAGGCAGTTTGTTAGAGATGTTTACCAGAATAAACACAAGACAAACCGACCGACCTGAGGAGATGAGGATGGATCTGATGGGATGAGAACAACACCATCAATTACTAAAAGAATAAGTAAAATCAAAATACTGCATTTCTATAGAGCTTGGAATACAACAACAAATAACTTTAGGAAAAAAACTCAAATCCTTGTAAAACAATCCCATTTCTAAAGGTAGAGAAACTTATTGTAGGTTGTAATCTACATAGAGAAATGTAAATGACCCTTTAAAGTCCACTGTTAGGAACCAAAACTAGGTTCAACAGTTTATATTTATATAAACATTAAACATATAAACAGTATATATATATATATATATATATATATATATATATATATATATATATATATATATATATATATATATATATATATATATATATACAGTGGAGGAAATAATGATTTGACCCCTTGCTGATTTTGTAAGTTTTTGGCAAACAATAACTTTAAATAAAAGATAGTTATTTTTTCGATTTTCCTTTTGATGTGCTATCTGCCACTGTTAAAATAAACCTACCATTAAAATGATACTGTTCTGAGACTTTTCATTTCTTTGTCATTGGACAAACTTACAAAATCAGCAAGGGCTCAAATCATTATTTCCTCCACTGTATATATATATATATATATGTATGTATTTCCAAATGTAGAGCGTAACCAACAAGATTACATAACTAAAATAGTCACAACAAATACTGAAGCCTGGGACTGAAAAATACATCCACATACTAATAGCGGTATCGATATTGGGCCGATACTGGTATCGGTTAAAGTAACCCGATACCAGTGGCTTCACCGTCTGTGACTTGTGATTTCTGTTGTAGTTTCCTATATTGAACACTAGGGGGAGCTATTGAGCTAAAGAGGAACAGTGTGGGTTGAGAGCTGGAGATGGTGCCAAATAGTTCATTTTATTTGGTTAAAATTTGGAAAACTGCAATAATTTCACTGTGAAATCACAGAAAATGGTGATTTTTTCACCTTATATTTTAGTTTTGTGATCATTTTTATTAATATATATATTTTTTAATCTAACTCAGTTATTTGTTGTAAAAAGCAGAGAAGAAATAATAAAACCTGTATTCCAATTTGTTGCATTTTTTTATGCATTAGTATCGGTATCGGTACTCAATATCGGCGAGTACTCAGATTTAAGTATCGGTATTGGATCGGTTTTGAAAAAGTGGTATCGGTACATCAACCAACATGTTTCACTATGAAAAATATCGTGACCGAAATGGAAACAGACAGGAAAGATTTCCAAATATAGATTTAACTCAACAATCGAGTAAAAAAAGACTTTAGCTGCCATACCTGGAGAGATCACACACAACTAAATACTTTACAGTGTTCGTTATCATTTACATTTGAAGGATTTTAATTTCTGATGATTTCAACAACAGTTTTTTAAAACCTGCATCTTCTCATTCCTCCTTCTCATTTGAGGCCTGTGGTTTTTAGTTTGTGCTCTGAGGGTTTTATTCCCTTTAATGGAGCTTTTTATTGTGATGAAGGGCCCTCGACGTGAGTATTTTATGAAATGTTGCCAAAAATAATATTCAGAATAAATAAATGTTGCTGCAAACCTTTCATAGCAGGCTGAATCATGAAGCATCCAGTTTTCATGAAGTATATCAGGAAAATAAATCAAGTGTTTTAGACCACGGAGTTGTATCAAGACCAAAACTTTAAAAATCATTTGAATCATAAAATGAATCCATCTTGATTTTTCTTGCTCACATACAGTAAATGTGTATTTTAAAGGGTATTCAATGGGTTAATATTTCACTAATGAGCCTTATATTGCTTCTCTTTCTGGTTGTGTCTCGATAAACCCCTCTGACTGATTCTTTTGGGGTGTGATTAATTTGAGTCCCTCCACTGCACACTTCATCAGACACACACTACCTGTAGCTGGCTCAGTCTTATCTGTCTTTGCTCAGGGACTTTCATTAACAGTTCGTCCTGTTTGTGAACACAGCAGCAGCTTCCTGTGTTTACTCACTCAGTCCCTAATGCGTCTGTGAACGGAAAGTAAACACATCATCGCCACGTGTTGTGAAACGAGTCTGTGTAAAAACTCTAGAGCAGAAGTAGATTTAGTCATTGTGGGTCCCAAAGTGAACCACAGACATCAGGCCCTCCACATCGTCATTATTTTTCAGTATTTACTGAAGACCTGACTGTTGTGGACTGCTACCTGTAAGTCCTACCTACCAAGTTTTTTTGTTTTACAATGATACATTTTTTATATGTCTTTATTGTTTTGTTTCAAAAGCAGTAAGATCTGATGTAGGGTTAGACCAGGAGTACTCGATTAAGGGCCACATAAAAACCCATGTTCTAGTCCTTGGTCTAGTTTTGGTCTAGTCCTTGGTTTATTCCTTGGTCTAGTTTTGGTCTAGTCCTTGGTTTAGTCCTTGGATTAGTCCTTGGTCTAGTTTTGGTCTAGTCCTTGGTTTAGTCCTTGGTTTAGTCCTTGGTCTAGTCCTTGGTTTAGTCCTTGGTCTTGTCCTTGGTTTAGTCCTTGGTTTAGTCCTTGGTCTAGTTTTGGTCTAGTCCTTGGTTTAGTCCTTGGATTAGTCCTTGGTCTAGTTTTGGTCTAGTCCTTGGTTTAGTCCTTGGTTTAGTCCTTGGTCTAGTCCTTGGTTTAGTCCTTGGTTTAGTCCTTGGTCTAGTCCTTGGTCTAGTTTTGGTTTAGTCCTTGGTCTGGTCCTTGTTTTAGTCCTTGTTCTAAAGCTGGACTAGTTCTACTTTTGGCTCATTTTGAGCTGATTTCCTGCTCATTCGACTATTTTTGCAGTCGGGCTGAGTTTCAGCTTATCATGCGTTGTGTAGTACACGGTTGGGGGGGGGCAACGAGAAGAGATCAACACGTCACGACGAGCTCCTGATCAGCAACCGTATGCTCAGAGAAAAATCAACCGTGTTTGATATTTCCGTGGCTCCTCGTGAGGGTACTCCACTGTTGACGCAGCACCATGACCCAAACTGACTGAACCTCTCACACTGTGCATTCACCAAACATGGAATCACCTCATCCACATGCATGGTCTTCTTTTATTTTTACACTTTTCTCCAAACAGAACACAAGGATTATAAGGAAGTGCGTTAGTTTTGGTCGAGCATTCTCTTCTTGAGCGAGCGTCTTCTCACGTTCTGTTTTTTCTTCGTTGTTGTCTGTTTCTTCTTCTTTCCCGCTCTGCATTCAAGTGGCTGACATGTTGCATAGACACGTACAGCGTGAGCAGTCATCGGGTCACACCGTGTGAGAACATGATTCATGAGCTGTGATTATTCAACCCTGCGACGTAGTCGTACAGTTTCAGCAGGAGCTGAAAGTTACACCTGAAAATACTACAGAGTGTGTGACCAGCTTTAGTGACTACGCCATGACTAGCACACACCACGCATCAGCCTGGGGCAGCTTTGTAGAAGAGTATAGAAGTGTGAAGTGTATTGGTGCTCCTTTGTGTTTCTTGTCCTGTGGGGGGGGTCCCTTGAGAAATATCCCTTCTGGCCCTCGTTCCTAATGCTCCTGTCTCTGAGAAAGGCAGAAGGAGAATGGAGGGGACAGTTAGAAAGTTCACAATCTGAGAGAGGATGAAATGAGAGTGCTGAGTGAAAGAAGAATGGAAAATTAAAGAAAAGATAGAGCAACGGCAAGAAGGAGAAAGAGGACGTTGAGAGAAAGTAGACAAGATTAATTAAGTCATTTCCAACAGCAGATCCTATTAAAGCTGCTGCCAGCCTCGCTGAGTGACTCACGACTCCTCTACCTGAACCAGAACGCTGTCAGCTCTGGTTTTAGACCCCGTCAGACGTGTTCTAGATAGATGAAGATACGCGCCTGCAGACGGCTCAGCAGTAGCTTGCTTTATAGTGTTCCTGTGATTGTTGCAGTCATGGTCAGGTATCTGTTGCTATGCAGTTATAAAGCAGCAGAAAGCAAAAAGGCAAGCGGGCCTGTAAACTCAGCTTGTGAATGATTCAGACCAGCAGGCTGCATGGAGCTGAAGGGCTGGAGTCAACGAGGACGAGGAGGTGGGGTGAGAGGTCAGACGCCTGGAGACGCCAATGAAAGATTGATCAAGGAGGTCGTTACCTTTTCAAGGTGAGATCTCAGTTCTGAGAGAAGGAAGGACCTCGCCCTCACATTCTCACCTCCTCACTCCAACATGGCCCCCTCCCCCCACCTATTTTTTTTCCTCCTCGGTTTGCTCAGGGAGGAAAGTTGTCAAAAGAGAACGAGTGTGAGCCGAAGCAGCAGGAAGTCTCAGATTAGGGGAGAGAAACATTTTCTTTTCACCTTTTATTTTTCTGGTTGGACTGTGGTGTCACTGATGCTTTAGCACAGCATCTTTTTTCCCTGTGGAGTATTTGGCTAAGTGGATATCCCCTCTTCTTCCTCCGCTGAGGCTTTTTAAGCATTTGTAGAACTCTAATAAATCTGTCAGCATCATCAAACACAATGACAAAGCGCCTCGGGGTGTTAACCTTCACTTTCCCTCAAATTTACTGCAGCAGCATTTTATCTCTTCATCTTCATTCGTTCCCACCACACTGCAGCTCCATGAAAAAAAAAAAACAACAACATGTGAGAGGTCTGACGCCATGATGACAAACCTGAGCTGACACTTAAAAAGGCATCGCTCCATCGCTCAGCGAACAGCGCAGGAGGAGGGTCGGGCCGGACCGTTTCATGATTATTAAGGATTCTGTAGAATCTCACTCCAGAACACATCACTGTAATTATGGACCTGCTTAGAAAATGGATTTCACAAAATTTTAAACAGAGAGCAAAAAATTGTTCACCTTTCTTGTGAGATTGTAAGTTTTCAGGGTGAACTGTGGGCAGCTGCAGGCTAAGGATGAAGAGCCTCCATTAGGACTGTCAAGGTGCCTTTAATCAGAGCACTTAGAGGAAAATGCTTCCTTCATTTGTTAAAATTACATGAGATTTCCTGCTCTTTTTTTTTTTTTTTTACAAATTGACAACATTTATTTTTCTCCTCCTTTATCTTTTCCAGCCCAAGTCTTTTAGAGATGTTCTCACGTCAGACTTGTTATTACAGGATATTTTCAGCAAAGCGTTCCAACGTCTTTGTGACCAGAATGGAACAATTAGTCCGCCTTAATAAAACACGTCTCTGCAGGCTGGGCTGACATTTAAAAATGTTAGGTTTTCCGAACATTATAAATAATATTATTACACAATCTGTGTTATTTAGAGCTATTTATTTATAGCTTTATTCCGTTATTTAGGGGGGACAGGTCACCAGTTCATCACTGGGAATTTTTAATTATTTCAGTAATTACTAGACATTTAACAGTTGCACACACATTGTTCCTAACCCCCTATGGCATAGCGTTGCCCTCCGGCAACGAACCACATTTCTGCACCTCACAATGACCCACAAATATATTTTTTAGGGGAGGAACTTTAAATGATCACTAGACATGTCTGTCCAATGACAAGAGGAATTGAAGTGCATGTGACCATTTGTCTGGTCTGGGACAGGAGCAGTCCTAACATGAAGCAAGCTGCAGGATTTACACACGCCCCTTTTTGGGAAGTTGAAAATACTTTTGTGTTAAAATTGGTTGTTACTTCAAATAAAAAATATATTTGTATATTATAGCATGTAAAGAAGTAATTAGTATCATTTTAATACCAATATTGTCATTATTTGCATGCTAAAATGTTTTTTTCTGTCTGTTGCCTCAGGGCAACACTATGCAGTTAGGACTTTGTTCAGACACTACTGTTATACAGTGTGGATTAGGGAAAGTTTAGAAAATCATGATTAGATTCTTTTTTTTCTTTTTTTTTTACCACTGGCTACAGAAGATGAATGCCAGATCATTTAATGTACAAAATATGCATCAGTTAGTTAGAATCATTACCTCAGACAGTGAGCTTTCAGAGAGTAACAGTGGAGACATTGAGGAAGAGTGTGTCCCTACATCAGGTCAGTCAGGGGCCAGTCAGCATAGTAACGTGTGTGTGTGCAGGTCAGTGGATGACGTGCACTGTAGGACATGTGTGGAATTATACCTTTAGTTTTTTTTCCAAACCTGAAGATGTCTTCATGCTGATGAACAAACTGACAGTCTGAGAATGAGGCTGAAGATGATGCTCCACAGCCACCCTGATGGAGAACACTCTACAATGCACACACCACAATGGAAAGGCCTTCCACCATGTTATGATGTCATGTAACGCCTTGAGTACTTCAGGAATTTTAACCTGTCTCTGATAAGTCTCTGATGTTTTGTATCTTTGGATGCTAACGCCCATGGCTGCACAGAAAGGGAGATGCAAATACCACAGTGCACAGGTACACCTAACATTACTGTGATTAAGCACAGAACAAGAAATAAAGACTCTAATGACAAAATGTCCAATGCACACGCACAAATACATGTACAAATTCATGCAAACACACTCTCTTTTTAGACGTTCGTTCAAGTGTTTAAATCTTCAAAATTAAACAGATTCATAGATGTTTTTATGTTGTATAGATGTGTTTATGTTTTTTCATGTTTGACTGGTTGCTACAGATTAAATAGTTTGTTTGATTGGTCATTATCATTATAGAAACCTTGGAGTTTTTGAACCCTCGTTGCACAGTGTTGCTCTGAGGCAACAAACCCAAATCTGGTTCTTGGGGTGGGGGGGTCCAATTTTATGATTGATCTGTTTTTAGAGACCACTAAGCTCCCAAAAAATGGGGTCAAATATTTTTTCCCCAAAATTAAAAAGTCATGCCATAGAGGGCTAATATAAAGCAACCCTGATAAGACAAACTCCCCCTTTAAAAAAAAAAAAAAAAAAAAAAAAAACTTTTTTACAACTAAATCTTCTTTATAACCTAAAGTTTTTAATTAAAATAAACATATATTAGCTGTATTTTTTGTTACTAAAGTACAGTGAAGTGTAGAGCCACATTTAAATGAAAACCCTTATAAATAATCTGTAGTGTGTCTGAACTGATTAATAGGCTGAAAGTGAAAACCTGATTCCACTAAAAGTGTCTGAGAGTGAGGAGACTGCTGTGGTCGTTTTATATTATAATAAATATCACTGAAAACTTACCATCATCAAATTCTGAGGCTCCTGTTCTGTTGTTAGATTACACTCTCATGTAAATGTCAGAATATATTTTATTGCTCCTGTTCTTCAGAACTCTCACACTGAATCATTTGCTTTGACATTTAAACTCATTCTGATGTTTTAGAGGAGTTGTTACATTTCCTAATTGTTAAGAATGAGTCAGGAAAAATAAACATCTAAAATAAGTCCTGTCATGAGATTAATATTAATTAATTAGGATCTGTAATTAATTCATCTAAATAATCTTTTTACTTGATCTCACCTATAAATATCAGAGGAAGGCCCTGATCTTGAGTTATTGTCCTTTAAATCCATTAACTGATGGTGTCAGATCAATAGATTGATATCTAACAACATAAAGTGTATTTATGAAGTCATTTACTGTGTTTACCAGACTTGAACAGACTCAGTCCCAGTGCTGCTGAAACCTTTACTTTGGTCACTGACTCAGTTTGTAGCAGCTCTGTTAACTCCTCATCCTCCACCATGTTGATCAGCCTGCAGTGAGAACGTTCATCAGCCTGTCAGTCTCTGACCTGCTCATCAGTTTAGCTTGGTGAAGAGCTTTGCTATGGCTAGCTGAACCACTAACACCTTAGCTGCTAGCGTTAGCTGTGGTTGTATTGTGTTGATGGTAGGATAAACTGGAGCTGCCTCAGTGGTGAGAAAACTCCTCACAAAGAAGGCAGATCACTCTACTTTATCCATGGTTCTGTTGAAATGATCGTTTCCATTAATAGAACCAACAGCTCTCATAGGCTGGTCTAATTTCACGTCTCGTCTCTACCTCATCTAGACCTTCCCACTACAACAGAAGCCTGCACACAGAAACAGTAAAGTTAAAGATAAAAAATGAGATAACATGATTAAAAAACACAATGCGCTAAATATGGCTGTAATTAATTAATCGCAATGAACACAGGGTAAGAAGCTCGGACATCCGGGAGAGACTCGGAGTAGAGTCGCTGCTCCTCCATATCGAAAGGAGCCAGTTGAGGTGGTTCGGGCATCTGGTAAGGATGCCTCCTGGACGCCTCCCTCGGGAGGTGTTCTGGGCATGTCCTGCCGGCAGGAGGCCCCCAGGTCGACCCAGGACAAGCTGGAGGAAATACATCTTCAGTTTGGCCTGGGAACGCCTGGGCGTCCAGCTGAGGAGCTGGTGGACTTGGCCGGGGAGAAGGTGGCCTGGGCTGCCCGACTTGGAATGCTGCCCCCGCGACCCGGACCCGGATAAGCGGAAGAAGGCGAGGCGAGGCGAGGCGAGGCGAGGCGAGGCGAGGCAATGAACGCGATAATCTGACACCCCTATTTAAAAAGCTACTTCACACACAGGAATTAGATGAATGTTTTGACCTGCCAGCAGTTTGTTTAAGGAGAAAAATGTCCAAGTTGTTGAGAACAAATGTTGGTTTCCATCTGCAGCCTCCAGCAGGTCAGACCTGCTGCTGATGGCTTCCTGTGACATATTCAAACGTGCATGAATCTGTGATATGTGCACGGCAGACGGAGGCATACACAGATCAAGACTCATAAACGTACATCATCTCAGTAACACACACACACACACACACACACACAATAGATATGTATATGCATAATACTTCATACTGTACACATCGCACTCATACACAATGAATCACACAAGCACACTTTTAAATAGCTGCCAACAAGAGTAATGGTGCGATGCCGGCTGAAAGAAGAAAAAGCTTTTCATTTACACCCTGCAGATGCATCACATGGCGACTCCCTTCAGAGACAGGCAGTATCCACTAGTGAGACAAACTCTTTTCCTCTGGTCATTTTTCTTCTTGTGGCATTAGTACAACGTCTGAGCTGAGAGTCATTTAGTAATTAAGCGTCATGGATATTTTGATCTTTCCTTATTGAAGTAAAGATGGCTGATAATACTGTATGTATTTATTGCGTTCAGTCTGGACGTGGAGGACGAAGGAGCCTGATGGCTTTCGCTCCCCGCTGTGTTGTTGTCAGAACTTCTAACAGCACCTGAGCTGATTGTTCATTCTTGTCACGCTGCAGGTGTACACGCCACTGTATCCATGTCACAGTGGTGTAAGACCTGTGAAATCTACTCAACGCCTTATTTCAAAGATCTCATCTGAAAGCCCCAGCTGTTACCTGAAGTATTTTCTCTTTAGTGGAGAGCCAATCAGAGCCTGTTTATGGTGAAAGGATTACTGTTCTGCTGTAGGTGGCTGCACCTATTAGTGAAGACAGCAGGCGGTACGCCCACCTGAACTCACTGGAAGTTAATCACTTACCGCCAAACCTTAATAATCTAATGCAAACAGCAGCTGTCCTCCTCACATCATTTCAATACATCTAATTCCAAATTCTCATGTCTTCAGCAAATATTTCCATCCTTTGTTCAAACAAATGAAATTCTAGAACTCCTTAAATAATTGAATCATGTGTGAGTTTGAGTCATGCTGAGTTTTGGAAGAGTTGTTGGATTGTGTTTTTAAAAGGTCCATGATTCTGAATGATTTTTCAAAAGGAAATGATTTATTTTAATTCAGATGAAACATTATAGTGAGTAAGTCCTTCCTGATGCAGAGGACGCTCAGAGAGGCAGGGGGTTTGGTCACAATCATCCACAACTAGAATGTTGGTGAATTAATACAAAAAAACTGATTTTATTCATATCAGAGGACTATAATTACTAGAATCCTTTGTTTTAATCAGAGTATGATTCACTTTAATTTCCACAGCATGAAAATAGCAATAAATTATTTTTGCATCTTTTAATCATTCAGGGCAAAAATATATTCTTTAATGTATAAGTTTTAAGTTAAGAAATAAGATAATGAACCTTTTATTTAAAATATTCTCTTGAAAATTCTGACATCTATATCCTGTGACACGAATTATAATAAAACACCTCTGAAACACTGAACCAATGTTGGGCGTCCACTAGGCCTGGGCGATAAATCGATTGAATGAATTAATTCGAATTTTTGGTTGCGGGCGATTTAAAAAACAAGTAAATCGAGTTTTTGTGTAATGGCATATTTTTGGCTCCCCGGAGCTTCCGTAGAGCTAGTTCCACATAGCATTATGGCTAGCGACAACAACAACAGCAAAAACAATCACCGACGCAGTCACTTTGCACATATAGGGCGCTATAAAATCCGTTTGATCTTTTCCCAAATTCCAATAACCTCACGACTCGTTTCTATTAATTTAGCTGAATGTTCCGTATACGGTTCGACCGGCTCCACGCTGCTGCCTGTTTTCAGACGTGACTCTGACTCGGAGCTCATCACATTACGCTGCCAGTCCATTGTCTGTCGACTGAACTTAACGAGAAGTCATTCTTCAGATTCATAAAGGTCATCTGGATATTGTTCTGCCCTGAGCTTTGCTCTAAACTTCCCGGTGTTGAATTTTCTGGAGGTGTTTCAGTGAGACTTTGTCGAAGCGGACCGTCTTTTTTTCCCCTCTGTGTGGAGAGAAGAGCTGCGCTCTGCGTGCGCAGGTACGGTGGCGACAGTGGCCAAAACACTTCGAAAAATATTATTTTTTCTTTACTAATTTGCAATTATGAGAGAATTCCGTGAGATTCCAAGTTTTATACTGAATTCCATTTTGTTTGGGAATTGCCGTGATTCCGTCCGTTTTTTCCGCATCTGCCGTTTGTATGTGTAGGGGGGAAAATCGGAAAAAATTCGTAATTCGAATTCAAAAGAAAAAAATCGGTGATTTTATTTTTAGGCCATATCGCCCAGCCCTAGCGTCCACCTAACATAAAAAAACAAGATAAAAGCAGGTCTGTTGAAACGTCAGTGTGAGATGTTAGCCGTAGTCACACACCTTTACTTTAAGTCTGTTGTTATTGTATTCTGCCGGTCTGTTAGGTAACACTGCTGCTTGGTGACCCCTAAAATAGAAAAATGACAACAAAACAAGTGATTTGTTTACAAAAACGACCAATGACTAATAACAATGATAAAACATTCATGTGTCTCATCCACTGGATTGCTCCTCCTCAGGAAGCAACAATCACTTCATAGCTGTCAAACTGGGTTAGCGTTAGCATTGTTCAGACACAAAGGCCCAATCCCAATACTCGCACTTCCACCCTCGCGCCCCTCGGTTGCGCGTTCCCGCGGAGGTGCGCGAGTGCTTAGGGTGTCTTGATTCTCCTGGCCGTAGAATCCGGACCTTGGCCCCACCCCCTTTTCCACCCTCGCTACGCACTTCGCCGAAGTCTGCATGGTTGCACACTTCAGCGAAGGGTATTACCCATAATTCCAAGTGCACTTCACTGAAGAATGTAGGGTGGAAGTGCGAGTATTGAGACGCGGCCAAAGTGAAAACAACAGGCTGATAGAAAGTAACAGTGTTTTTTTTTCTTTTCTTATTTTGTTACCTGAACCCCGACTGTCCCTTCAGTTGACTGTTTGTGATTCAGTCTTTAGTAAACGCTTCATTTCTTATCAATACCTAAGCAGCTAATTCAACATAATGTCGAGTGTTTATGTTAAAGGTTCCCTCCTACTGACGGTCTGGTTGTAGCGTTAGCTGTCTGACTGACTCTGTTATTTCTGACCTCCTAACAGACTTTATGACTCACCTCCTGCCTGGCTCTTTGCCTCAAGCTCTTTTAACTCAGTTTGTGCAGCAACTTCTCCTCCAGTCCTTAAAGACTCTGGAACAAGACATTAGAAATAATTGACACTGTCATTTGATTCTCAGTATGTGATTGTCTGCTATGTTGGTGTCCAACTGCAGAGAGAGAGAGAAAGCAGCAACATCTTCTCCTTCCTGTCTGTTAGAAGTTCAAATGCACAAAGTAAATGGTCAGGGAGGTTTAAGGAGGATGAAGAAAGACGATTTGGGGACAAAGTGTTGCATTTGACTCTGATCCACATCAGGGTGTGATTGCTCTTCTGTGGAATCAGAGCTATTCTGATGTGCAAAAGGATCAAGTGAGCGTACAACACGTGAGAACGCCTCATCTGAACAGAAACGTCCGTTTTTCAGATGCAGACTGTTTAATCAAACTGAAACCTCAGCCTGTCACTTTTCAGTAACACAAACAAGGCTTTGCTTCCAGTATCTTAGTCAGAACAGCCGCAGGCCCCGCGGGTTATCTGAGTGAGGCGCAGCAGCACGGGCTGCTTTCTAATACAGCTGCAATATGGGGAATAGATAGGATCAGAGAACGGGAGGTGTAAATGAAGACAAATCCAGGTTACAGCAGGAACACGCTCTAATAACATCTCTAATGAATTTGCATTTTCTGCACAACAGTAATCAGTTTATATAGAATCATTTCATCCTATTTATCCAAACCAACTGATAAATGAAGAACATTTAAACAACATCCAATTCCCTGGTGTTTTACATAAAGTGGTAAATCAGTTAACATTTGATCAAGGTTCCCTGTTTGTAGTGTTAGTAAAGTAGCTCATGAACCACTGGGCAAACTGTAGTGAAACCCTCAGAAAGTAATCAATAGATCAGAGATAAATACAAATCTCAAAGGGCCACAGCATCCAGGTGGGGGGGGGGGGTCGACTGCTCTGGGTTCAGTGTGTGTTTGATTAAGGGGTGGGGGGGTAGTTGTGCTGCTAAACTCTAGCTGCCATACGAGAGTTGATGAGATGAAGGTCGCTGGTCCAAATGTGAAAGTGAAGCTTAAAGACAGCAGCAGCTCCTCGTCCTGTGATGACAGGTTGATACCGACTCGCTATGACAACGGGGCTCGGATCAGGAACACAGAACCCTGCATCACATGAACATCTACTAATCTAACATGGCCACCACAGCTAATCGACCTTAGTGCCAACAAGACCGCCAGTGTTTCGTTTTGAGCTGAGAGCCATTCGCAGTCTGAGTGCTGGTCAGTCACTGGAGCTGCTGTGTTGTTGTGTGAGATTAGAACATATTTTAATGACTGGATTAGAATCTCCATCATTTCTCAGTTTTAGATGCTCTTAGTGTTTTATTCTGTCATGAAAGGTGGCAGGCAATATGGATGTTTTATTAAAAATGTTATGAGAGACAGAGTTCATCTGAGTGTTTCATTCCCGTCTCTGCCTTGGCTCTTCAGAGATGAAGACAATAAAGCATGTTCCATATAAACAAATCAACAATATAAAAGACCTTTAGTCCCACTGACTAATGAAGACTAAACTGCACCCAAACATTCACACAACCCAGAGGATTCTGGAACTGGGTTAGTCTGTGTTTCATTTCACTGGGTTTGATGTTCACCATGAGCTTCTGATGGTCACTGTTGATGCACTCAACCTAAATCTACTTAATAAAAAATATTTTAAAAAATGATGGAAATGGTTGAATAAAAAACATAATTTCTTACATTAATATTACGGTATTTTAAAATTCATATTTTTTATTGCATTATGTTTGAACCATTATTTCCCCAAATAAACTTAAAAGCAAAAAGCCAAAAAAAATACCGGTATAACGGCTCTTTTTCTTGGTTTGGAGGTTAATGCTACATATTATTATTGGTACAAGCCATGTAAGTACATGTTAGGATGTCAGAAGTGTTAGGACAGATGGTGGTCTCTGATAGGAGAGATGGTGGTCTCTGATAGGACAGATTGTGGTCTCTGATAGGACAGATGGTGGTCTCTGATAGGAGAGATGGTGGTCTCTGATAGGACAGATTGTGGTCTCTGATAGGACAGATGGTGGTCTCTGATAGGACAGATGGTGGTCTCTGATAGGACAGATGGTGGTCTCTGATAGGACAGATGGTGGTCTCTGATAGGAGAGATGGTGGTCTCTGATAGGAGAGATGGTGGTCCTATAGGACAGATGGTGGTCTCTGATAGGAGATGGTGGTCTCTGATAGGACAGATGGTGGTCTTTGATAGGACAGATGGTGGTCTCTGATAGGACAGATGGTGAACTCTGATAGGACAGATGGTGGTCTCTGATAGGACAGATGGTGGTCTCTGATAAGACAGATGGTGGTCTCTGATAGGACAGATTGTGGTCTCTGATAGGAGAGATGGTGGTTCTATAGGACAGATGGCGGTCTCTGATAGGACAGATGGTGGTCTCTGATAGGACAGATGGTGGTGTCTGATAGGAGAGATGGTGGTCTCTGATAGGACAGATTGTGGTCTCTGATAGGACAGATGGTGGTCTCTGATAGGACAGATGGTGGTCTCTGATAGGAGAGATGGTGGTCTCTGATAGGAGAGATGGTGGTCCTATAGGACAGATGGTGGTCTCTGATAGGAGATGGTGGTCTCTGATAGGACAGATGGTGGTCTCTGATAGGAGAGATGGTGGTCTCTGATAGGAGAGATGGTGGTCTCTGATAGGACAGATGGTGGTCTCTGATAGGAAAGATGGTGGTCTCTGATAGGAGAATAGGTGGTCTCTGATAGGACAGATGGTGGTCTCTGATAGGACAGATGGTGGTCTCTGATAGGAGAGATGGTGGTCTCTGATAGGACAGATGGTGGTCTCTGATAGGACAGATGGTGGTCTCTGATAGGAGAATAGGTGGTCTCTGATAGGACAGATCGTGGTCTCTGATAGGACAGATGGTGGTCTCTGATAGGAGAGTTGGTGGTTCTATAGGACAGATGGTGGTCTCTGATAGGACAGATGTTGGTCTCTGATAGGAGAGATGGTGGTCTCTGATAGGAGAGATGGTGGTCTCTGATAGGACAGATGGTGGTCTCTGATAGGAGAGATGGTGGTCTCTGATAGGACAGATGGTGGTCTCTGATAGGACAGATGGTGGTCTCTGATAGGACAGATGGTGGTCTCTGATAGGAGAGGTGGTGGTTCTATAGGACAGATGGTGGTCTCTGATAGGACAGATGGTGGTCTCTGATAGGACAGATGGTGGTCTCTATAGGACAGATGGTGGTCTCTGATAGGACAGATGGTGGTCTCTGATAGGACAGATGGTGGTCTCTGATAGGACAGATTGTGGTCTCTGATAGGACAGATGGTGGTCTCTGATAGGAGAGATGGTGGTCTCTGATAGGACAGATGGTGGTCTCTGATAGGACAGATGGTGGTCTCTGATAGGACAGATGGTGGTCTCTGATAGGAGAAATGGTGGTCTCTGATAGGACAGATCGTGGTCTCTGATAGGACAGATGGTGGTCTCTGATAGGAGAGTTGGTGGTTCTGATAGGACAGATGGTGGTCTCTGATAGGACAGATGGTGGTCTCTGATAGGAGAGATGGTGGTTCTATAGGACAGATGGTGGTCTCTGATAGGACAGATGGTGAACTCTGATAGGACAGATGGTGGTCTCTGATAGGAGAGATGGTGGTCTCTGATAGGAGAGATGGTGGTCCCATAGGACAGATGGTGGTCTCTGATAGGAGATGGTGGTTCTATAGGACAGATGGTGGTCTCTGATAGGAGATGGTGGTCTCTGATAGGACAGATGGTGGTCTCTGATAGGACAGATGGTGGTTCTATAGGACAGATGGTGGTCTCTGATAGGAGAGATGGTGGTTCTATAGGACAGATGGTGGTCTCTGATAGGACAGATGGTGGTCTCTGATAGGACAGATGGTGGTCTCTGATAGGAGAGATGGTGGTTCTATAGGACAGATGGTGGTCTCTGATAGGAGAGATGGTGGTCTCTGATAGGACAGATGGTGGTCTCTGATAGGACAGATGGTGGTCTCTGATAGGACAGATTGTGGTCTCTGATAGGACAGATTGTGGTCTCTGATAGGACAGATTGTGGTCTCTGATAGGAGAGATGGTGGTCTCTGATAGGACAGATGGTGGTCTCTGATAGGAGAGATGGTGGTTCTATAGGACAGATGGTGGTCTCTGATAGGACAGATGGTGGTCTCTGATAGGACAGATTGTGGTCTCTGATAGGAGAGTTGGTGGTTCTATAGGACAGATGGTGGTCTCTGATAGGACAGATGGTGGTTCTATAGGACAGATGGTGGTCTCTGATAGGAGAGATGGTGGTTCTATAGGACAGATGGTGGTCTCTGATAGGAGAGATGGTGGTCTCTGATAGGACAGATGGTGGTTCTATAGGACAGATGGTGGTCTCTGATAGGAGAGATGGTGGTTCTATAGGACAGATGGTGGTCTCTGATAGGACAGATGG